>CM060831.1:125665000-125817500 GCA_030762175.1 Metallyticus violacea
TGTTTGTTATTCTTCTTCTCATTTGGCGCCACAGCCGTTGGCCTGCCACAGCGATCTCTGAATCCTCTATCCTCGTCTTACAATTTCATTGATAGAGGGCAGTATTATAGGTGCCGAGATGCCACCAGGATGTTATTAAACGAAGTCCAAGCTGTGATGTCCGTCGAATGACTTAGAACTTGGCGATGTTCTTCTGTCTAATGCGGTGCTACAATTTCTCTATTCAATCTCGATGGCCAAAACGAGAAGGGATGTTATATTGAGATAATAGGCGTCACTTCGGGGGGGGGGGACGCTGATGACGTGAGCTGTTAAAGAGCGTCCATAAATAAAAAAAAAAGTCACTTCGGGGTATCGAGCTAGGTCGACTCCTCCAAGAAAGAAGAGGTGTTTTCAGACGAATGCTCAATATCTCAACGAACTCTACTAAAAGTATAAGTATTTATTAAAGGGTTTTCTTATACAGGTGGACGTGGATCCTGCAAGCACCAAGGCTTCTCTCCTGTCTGTGAATAAATTCAGGGACCTTTTATACAAGTGTAATGTCCAAGGAGAGGTAATAATCACCTAATCTAGACATAACAATTATTGTTAAACACTTCAGACCACCATAAAGTCAAGTCACCAGGTCCTGACATCATAAGTTCTAAGAGGTTCATGGTTTGGGTTTGTTAAGCTTAAAACTAAACAATACTTCCTCAGCACAATAATTCTGTCTATCTGTAACATGCACACGTAGATATAATATTTTAAGTGAGTGGAAAGGAGGGTTGCTTTTTTGTTTATGCAAGTGTTTCGCTGAGGATACTTTCAGGTCAACCTCTGAGTGGCAAGGCAAGTCACCCTTAATATTTATTATGTCTACGTCTTCCTATGCGTCGGTGCTGGTGGTGTAGTGGTTACCATACTTGCCTCCTAGATCCAAGATCGCGGGTTTGAACCCGGCCAGGACCGATGGATTTTTTCGGGCGTAATAATCCTAAGTACGGATGGCTTCCTTCGGAAAGGAAGTAAAGCCGTGGGTCCCATGTCGTACATTTACGGCAGGAAAAAGAACCTCAAACCTGAAAGAGAGGCCTCTGAGCAAAATTTGTCGGCCGTTTCACGCCCTGATGACCTGAGATGTTCAAGAGCGTCCATAAATAAATCAAACAATCTTACTATTTTTAGGTTTATACAGTATGTTTCACGAACTAGGATATACAGAGTACTCATACAATATCATGTTCTTATCATATGTTGTCAATGTTACGATTCCTTATAATACCACGCTTTTGTTACAAAGGCGACTCTTCATTACATGAGGGGGGGGGGTTTGTGATCGGCATGCCGGTACCTCGCCAGGCGTCTATCACGTGGCTTTCGTGATAGAAGAACGCCACCGTTTCCACCAGGCACCTTCCCAATTGTCCTGATGAGGCCGGGTGAACTCCTTTCCAGACCTCTCTAACTTATAAAAATTCCTAAGTAGGTACCGGGAATCGAACCCGAGCCTCCGGCTAACAGTCAACAAAGATATTTACTAGACCAACGAGTTGTTTTTGTTTACTGAGGCTTAAACAATGTTGTACATTTTCAAAACTTTTCTGGTATGTAGCCTTTTACAGTATATTTTCCTTTTTTGAATCGTTTTATTTTTTTATTGACACAAAGAGTAGTAGTAGCAATTTTTACGATATATTCTGATTCTATTGGTATTCTATTTTCTTTAAGGGTAAGTTTACTATAGACTGTTATTACGGCGGATTTGTGTGATTTTGAATTATAACGTCGTTATTGGTGTAATTATCAATATACGTGTCTTTTCTAAACCTGCCAAATCCTATTATGTTGTGGTTTTTGCTGATTTGAATGCCCAAGAAGGGAAAGACAATTTTGATTTCCGTTTCACTGTTATTTTAACTGAGGAAGATTTGAAAATTTTGGTTGAAAATTGCAATAATGTCATCCACTTAGCTAAACCAGGAGTTATATATGTATAAGAATGAATCGACTATTGGTGTTTCCAGAGAACTCATAAACAAATCAGCTAAAAATAGAGAGACGGGGGTCTTTCCATTACTTTATTACGAACTTTCTTAATTTACTTCATTTTAACAATTAAAACATTTAAAGCATTTAACCTGATCTTGGATATTGATAATAGTATGGAATTGTAGCGTGCAAAAAGTATATCTCAATGAAAATAATGAAAAGAAGGATAGATGGATTAAAAGCATTTCAAAGATGACGAACTCAAAAAAATGGTATGCTTATGCTTAAGACCAATAATGGAATCGTGTTTAACGTCCGTATTTGCTACAGAGGCACCACAGGCGAAGAACAGTGATGATACACGAGATGAAATGATATATTGGGAAAGGATTTTTAAGGAAGGAAACGTTCCAGGCCTAAGTTTAGAGTACCACCCCGGCATTTACCATTTATGAAGACCAGGAAAACCTAGAAACAATCTCAGTCAGGGAGAACGGTCCTAGCGGGATTCGAACCCCAGATCTCCCGTTCACGAGTCCGCACCTTAACGCCCTCGGCCACCCGTGGCATGCTTAAGAGCAAAAAGAATACTTCCCAAATTGGAATCCAATGGAGAGTCAATAGATATGTTGACACATAAGAATGGCACTTTTAATGTTGAATGTTCAGAAAATGTTACCTACAACTATTCAATGATTTATTAATATGACTCGAAATCAAATTAATTTCAACGTCGTTCTCGGGGAAATTTAAGGAATATTTGTAACTTCAAGGATAACAACATTTCTAGAAGCAACAGAAAGTTAAACTACAAAATAAACATTATTATGTATTTTTTTTCCTCTAATAATAATAATAACATTATTATTAGAGGAAAAAAGTAGGAAATGACACTCTTGGAGTCAAGGCATAAACTAGCTAAAATAATATAAAGTCATTAATACGACTGTAAGTTCCTTTCCGCTTGTAGCCTAAAGTTTGCCTAGGAAGAAATTGGTTCTTGCGTTGACATGCCTGTATTTTCATTTCAAGCTTGGTATAATATTCTTCCTTTGCCCTATGGTTGAAGACTTAGCTGGTATACAGACCGCTCTTTGGTACCTAATTGCGAACTCTGTATAGGAATTTCCTGTTATAGTAAATTTTACGAGTATACCCATTCACCAATGGATATTTTTATTTTGTATGTGCGAAGACTTATTGAAATATAAGCACATAAGGCTAGAAATTTTATGCAAATGGAAAAAACTGGCTTGACCAGTTTACGTGTTTAATACTATATAATGAGCAAGCAAGTACTATCAGTATTTTCATTCGCCTATAAGCATTAAACAGTATTTTCAAAACCCGCTTTGAATTAGAAAGCGTTGTGTCAGTTGAGAAAAAGTGTACGAAATTTAGTTATGTTTAAATGAATTTAAGAAAAGAGAGACATTTTTATTTTATAGCTTTAATTTCTTTGACATTTAAGCCATGGGAAATTATTCCTCAATAATTATCTGTCTTATTTAATAAAATAGTCCGCCTCTGCGTTATAGATTGTTTGTTAATAAAACCCACATGACCTGGAATCCACACGAATGCAAAACATTATATATTACTTTTAATTTAGAGACTTTAAAGGCTTGATTCCCCTCATTCTTTTAATAAATTTAACACACTTTTGCAATTTGTAAATAGAAGTTATATTATTTTCTACAATAATTCTGCTGAATATCTGTAACTTTCAAACCTATTTTTACATCTTCTGTTTCATAAAATGTAATGTTTCATAAAATCTCATTTTAGTTGCTATATTGCATCACTCCATGTACTATATCTGCGACTTTTTCCCCATTAAAGTTCATAGTTTAAAACCTCTACACCAAACTTTGAGCTGTCGATACCAGAATCGCTATGGTTTTTTTTCTCTCTCTCTACACTGTGTCCTGGCGATGCCCAAATGTTATTTGATTCTACACCACTGTATGCGACATATCTAAACGCCAGGCTTTAGAACCGAAATACACGAGGGGAAAAGGGTAAATGTAAACAGTAAAAAAGTAAAGGCACTAACATAAACTCCATTATTCCATTCTGGTCCAGACACTGTTTATTTACGTGTCGAAGATGTATATATCATTGTTTTTTCGAAGTTTTACTAATGCATTACTACTTTTCATTTTACTGTTTTCACTCTCCTCCTCTGTAGTCAAGTTCTAACTTGCTCTTTTTCCATCCATGCTATTCTTAGGATTTTCCTTTTCTTCTTTTCCTCTCAGTACCCCATCTCAGCATTTTCTACGGTATTCTGTACTTTTTCTTTTCTGTATATACGAATTACTTATTATACGATTAATTTCGAGCCTTTAAGCTATTAATATCCCCGATTTTTTAGGTTTTAAATAAGGTTTGCATTTATAGCTGGTCTTTCCTAAAGCTCTGCATAAGAACTGCATTTTATAAAACTTCATTTTAAGCTCTTAATGTCTTTTTGTAAACCATCCTTAATTTCTTTTGTGAAACCTGTCTTATGCTATCATTAACTTATTGTCTGTAGAAATTTTATGGATCATTAATAATAATAATAATAATAATAATAATAAAACTTTCTAGCACTTGTAATCTATCTCTACACCTCTGCTACAGAACTTTATGAAGCCATTTTCATTATTGTGCAGTGTACCACATTCTCCACTGACACTATGCATATCGAAGACTCAATAGTGGGGCACATTTTCCACTGCTAGTCCCCGTAACTTAATTTCTATTACAACATCCATAGTTCGAAGCGCAATGCATCAGTTGATATAGGCAATTTACTTAACGTAATGAATAAATTAACGCATTTAACCTTACTCTGCCTTGTAGGTCAGTCAGATTCGTGTCAATGTTTGACTTTATACCGAACCTTCTCGTGCAGTTAGCCACATTAAGTCGTATTAGCGAGGTGCCAGAAGAATTGGGTTAAAGCTGCCGTTACTTTTGTTTTTGTAAAATTCTCGAATCACGTTTGCAATAATAGCGTCTCCTTCGGGGTGATATTCAGTGAAAATTCACGTGGCATTAAAAGATAGGCTTAATTTAACCCTTGCTTAAATAAAGTCTATGAATATCACAATTTTGGTCTTCTATAACGTAAAATCTATAAACACTTACCTTAGGATGAAATATTTGTTTAAATTATTCATAATTCGCATAAAATACGCAACGAGTAAAATTGCCTCGGCATCTCTATATGCAGTTATATGATAATGCATCATAAGCTGGGCTGAATTTGTTTTCCCTGCTGCGATACACAGTTGTGGGTTCCAGATAAACACCGATTTACACGTTGTTTCTCATCTACAGGCCGCGGACTTGATTTATACACTCTGCAGTTTGATTTTAGCACTATGTTAATGTAGAAGGGGGGTTTGGAAGTAAGACGCAAATGTTTTGTAAAGTATAAAACAAATAAAAAGCTTTAACAGAATCTTATTACTAGAGCCAGGAAGTTCAGGCATTTATTGTGGTTAAAATAGGGAGGCAAAAGTATTTAAAATACTGAAAATGGGCAGTAATATAATTAAAATAGGCATTTACTAATAAAGAAGAGAGAGATAAAGAGAGCAATATCATTCATTATTAATAACAATAGGCATTTAAGATGCTTAATTTCTTTATCACAAAATTAAAACACATAAACTTACTTTTCTTGGCTACAAGCAAAAGATGATTTTAAAGGTATCAACTGCCATAGTCAACAGCTTGCCAGAGAGAATATTTTTCATCATTCCAATGAAGTAATTGCAGCATATTTAAAACACACTATTTCGGAAGGACTCATACAAGTGTAACTAGCATGGAGTCCTAGTTCCTATGAGGAACATTAACCTTTCAGGGCATCAAATTTTGATCAACACATAGTAAAGTAGTTTTGAATAGTCCTGGCCAATGAGCAAAGGATGCGCAGTGGTTACTGGTCGAGTTCATTTTCTGCTTTCGCGCTTATGGGGGAATCAGGTTAGTATCTCTGTTTCTTCCATACTGAAAGCATTATAAGGGCGGTTTATTCCACATCTTTTCGCTCATCTTTCTCGCTTCCGATTGTTTGTTACATTGATGTAGCTGAGATGTTACCCGCACCACAAATTTCCTAGAATTGTCTCGCGCAGATCCATACACAGTCATTCAAAACTACAATACTTACCTCATCCTCTCTCTTTCCTGGTATTCGTATACGCGAGGTAACCGTGCGTTCCCTTCACTAATGAAGGTTTTGCTATTTAAAGAGCTTAAGTGAATGGGTTGAGGAAACTTTTGAAAAGAAATAAAACTAAAACATGTCAAAATATATTTTATGGGGTCAAATTGCCATTTAATTTTTATAATCTTTTTCACTTCGATTTATTACCATTCTTTATGATTTTAAATGCGTAAATAATTGCCGAAAGAGTACATAACAAACCAAAACGGGCAAAAAAAAAGTTTAAATCTTAAAATAGTCACAAAAAGGGGGGGGGGCAAAATAAAAACTTGCCCAACCGATTCCAATTTACGGAAACATGCTCATTTCTATCTGACTTTTAACTACCGATAAATACACACTTTCGTAGTAGATATCTATTTAATAAATTTCAAAGTTAGACCGAAAAACAACAGTAATGTGCAGTATGATGTGACTCACATTATGATAGCGTTTCTACGTGACAGGTAAACCAACAATGAACAAAGTTGAGTCATGATTATCGTTTGAACAGCAGAAAGTTTGATGCGGTATTGGAAAACCGAGAATGTTGAAGTTCAAGGACAATGGAGACGTGTGTACAGAACAGAACCGCCAACGCGAGTAACAAATATTAAAGGGATGATTCTGTTGAAATTATATTTGAGTTGATTGCACGCATTGGAGACAAATTTGAGACTCATAGTACCGTATGCGATGTTCACAAGAGCAGATCTGAGAGACCTCGCACAGCAACAGGCCCCGCGCAATGGAACCAAGTAACTGGATAGGACGAAGAGGTCCGATGAGTTTCCACCGCGTTCTCCGGATCTAACTCCGTTGGACTTCTACCTATGGGGAACTCTTAAGGATGTTAGAAAACCAGCTACACTGGCAGCACTTCGGGAAGAAATTGAAACGGCAATCGCCGAGGACACTTTCGCAAACGTTACTCAATCAGTAGTTCAACGTGCTCAGAAGTGTATCAACGCCGATGGTGGGCATTTTGAGTAACTGTTGTAACTGTAAAAATCTATTTCTGTTTGTGTGAATTCAGTTTTGTTATGTTAACACATTTTTTTTTTTCTTTGCTTGAAGTGTGTATACATTTTTTGGCACCCTCTGTATATGCACCCAAATATTAAAAGCGTTTTGCCTAACTTTCGGGCTCTGCTCGTTACTTACTTTATTGCCACTATGAAACTATGAACTATTTGCAAGCATTGTCACATATCCCGTTACAATCCTACCGAAGTACCACAATATACCCTGATATATCACTCCCCCACGCTATCACTCCGGTCATGTTGAACGGTAGCATGTTGGGTTTCACTTCGCCAGTTGTATCCAACAGGTCCTGTCAGAACAAGTGAATGTTGCTCCAAGAGAATCTTTTTACATCATCCGCAGTCATCGAATTAAAGCATATATCAAAATCATTTTCGTTTAGTGAGTGTAATAGCCTCGGATGCAAAGTAGCATTTTTAACTATTTTAACTGCCTGTGGACATTATATCCCGTTATTTCGACTGTCGGCATAGAGTTCAACAACCAAAACAGAAAATGGATACCTTAGCAAGTTTAGTAGAAGCCGTGGTCTAGCTGATAAATATATCTCCTTGACGCTTCACCCGCTGCTCCAACATAAGAGAAATGAGAAAGATAATACCATCCCCTCATTTACTTTTGTAAACTTTGTAAACGTGCAATAATCCAAACTAAATGCATTTGTACAAAACATTTTATTATATTAAAATGCATTCACTTCTGTAAAAGAATTGTTTCCAGAGAAACAGGCTGCTTTTTTACATTTGTAAAGCTCTCAACAGACAAAGCAGCGGATGGTGCGATATGACATGTTCTCTCTCCAGTGTTCTCTTCTGCCGAGCCTAGCAACTAATTTAAAAGCGGTTGGGAAGAGGTGACTTAAGAAATAAGTAGGACCTTATAACGTTTCGCCCCCAGCAATTATATGATTCTTTTGTGGCTATCTATTACATTCAGTAAATAAAGAATTAAAATACAAGCAAATGTGTTTGGGTATGAAGATGTTAATATACAAAGTCAACCTCGTCAGCAACCTTTTATGTAACCAAGAAGTGTAAATCTACCACATATTGCAGCACTATACACTTTAAAATGTGTCTCGAAAATATTTAAGAATACTTAACTCAGATGCTCTGTAAATTGTAATTCTCTAATGCATGTAAAAAGCTTTTTAAAAAAAAATTAAACCAAAATAAAATCTTGCTAAAAACTGAAAACACTGTGACATAATAATGCATTTTTTATAAACTACTGGTGGAATTGAAATTATTTTTTTAATTAAACTTCAGATAACATGCTATCCTGGAAACCAGAATAATATATCTATGCTAGTTGCTTGAAAAGAAATTAATTTTCAAATTTTGAAAAAAAGAAATATTTTTAATTTCTTATTGGTATTGCTTTTTATAAACTAAGTGATATTTAAGTACTTCTAGGTACGACACTTCACTTTGCATACATTGTATGTGTGCAAATTTCAACAAGATTGTCCCAGCCAATTCTGAGAAAAATGCACATTTACGTCAAAAATTTAAGTTGTTGGGAAATATAATACTTATTTTTTTAAAAAATTATAAAAATTAAAAATTAATTAAAATTTACAAAGAATCTTTAGATATGTATTATTAATATTGTTAGCTTTATAAATTTCTGGGATACAGTGTAAAATGCATACTGCTGCATTATTTGCTAGATTTACATTTCCTGGTTGCCTTAAACATTGCTCCGGCTTCCATTCCATAATTTTCTGGGTCTACCAGCATCTCCCTTATTAATAAGTTAATACATTATTTGTTTGGGATATTCGCTTTAGTCTTTCCATTTCTTTTGTATAAACATATTTTTATAGGACTAAAATATGTTGAGATCCTGTCTTAAGTTAATTGGGAATTCGAATCTCTCTTATGCAATATTTTACTGAAAGAAGAAGTTACAATCCTCCTTTTTATTCCGGATTCAGAACCACAGAGAAAATCGAATACCGGTGCTAGAATTTCGTAAAAGTTTAACTGCAATTCCTTAGTGGTTTTCTTATATACTATATTGTTGTTTTACATATATAGTTGAACTTATTAATTTTATTATTTATATCCAAATAATTATGAAAAGTTATAGCCTAGATAGTTAAAATTAGTTACCTGTTCTATTATAGTATTATTTATAACAATTTTACCTTATGTGTCTCTTATATCTTATAATAAAATTTCTTTCGTAACTACACATCTATTACGATATCCTTTTAATAATTATTAGAAAATGAGAATATGAATAAGATATTCGTTTTATGGCGTCAATAATACTTTATTTAGAAAAGACATAAAAGAACGACATCGAAATTGATCGACATTTAATGAATTCGCAAGAATATACAAACAATTTAATTTAACAGGAATTTAAATTCATGCTTCTCTTGGTAAAAAATGAGTACTAAAAATACATATGGATTGTCGAATGAAGAGATTGCAGAAAGCACCTTAGTAGTGTTTTTTATTTGTTTTATTTACGAACGCTCTTCAACATCTCAGGTCATCAGGGTCCCATTGAATTCAGGGCATGAAACGGCAGATAAATTTTGCTCAGAGGCTTCTTCTTTCAGGATTGAGGTTCTTTATCGTGATGTAAATGTACAGCATGGGATCCACGACTTTACTTCCCTTCCGAAGGAAGCTATACATACTTTTACGCCCGAAAAAATCCCATCAGTTCTGGCCGGGTTTGAACCTGCGATCTTGGGTGAGGAGGTAAGTATTGTGACCACTACACCACCAGGACCGACAACCTCAGGATTGATGTTCAAAAGCCTGTTATGCATATTTGATGCTGACTGCATACAAGATGTCTTATGTGGATGGCGTGCATGTGACGTCACGTGTCCCTGGACAGGGAGTGTTAATAACGAGCTCCATCAGTTGTATTACCGTCCGGAGATAATTACTGATTGAATTCCTCGAACACGCATCCCTCATCAACAATACGGCGTATAGTCCGACACTGCAACAGAGATAAATGTCAGGAATTTGTAAAATCAAGTTTAATGCTATTGCACATAATGCACATTATACGAAAAAAAATGCCTCTCCTGAAAAATTCGTCATATATAGCACTCACTTTGTGATTACAATTTTCTTGGCCTTCTCAGACTCCAAATGAGAGCAGACTGGAGGAATGGTTTTCACAGCTAAAGAAGAATAAGCAAAGGCTTCCGCAACGATGGTTTCGCTGCTTCCAAGTCCATGGCAATTACGTCTAGCGTTCTTGGAATGGACACTGACTTGACTGTGTATGCAAGATTTTGAAGCAAGAAGATCTTTAAATATTTGCCACGTTTACCATATAATAATCAAATTGCTGGAAAATAAATGCTATGGCAAAAGAACATTGTAAAATTTCCTGCTTTAACAATGAACAAAAGACTTTAAATGCTGGGCCTTAATTACAATAACTTCAATATCTTGGCTTACATGCACTTTCCTTGCTGACCAAAAACTACAACAGGAAAATTTAAGCCAATATAACGGAATACAATCACGAAAAAAATTAATAGTGCAGTTTACCTGTGTCACTTGTGATGTGACAAAAAAGCCCAGGTCTGGCAATTTAGAATGAACCGAAATGTGTATACATCCTATCCCGCCGGGGTCTCTCTTCTATGTATCGAGGAAAGAGCTGTAAGCACACCACTACCACGACAACAATAGCGGCTTTGTGAATACTCGATCTGCTTAAACCAATGGTAAACAAAGCCTACTCAGTGTCTCACACTGACGTGTGCAGATAAATTTATTAAATATAACATTTAAAATATTAATAGCAGAGTTTCTTTACAAGATACACTATGAATGAAGTACAAAAGTTAGGCTTGCCTGATATTCACGTGCATTGGCAAAGTTTCTCGATAAACTAAGTTGTAATAAGAATTTGTATACGGCAAAACATTAAAAATGAAAAAGCTAGTACCTAGATGACTGTGTTAATAAACAAGGAGTTGTATCTTGCATAAAAATTTAGTAAGCAACCCTTGTGAGGAGGCATCGTTGAGGGGAAAGAACCGAAAGAAGTCAGAGCTCCAAGATGATGATACACCAGTCAAGTTAACTGCTAATATCAGGCAGGACAAGAAGCATTACGGATAAGGTCATTGCTTCACAGCAATGAATACACGCAGCCATGAATACTGACCAACACAAAGAAAGCAAACCTGTAAAACATAACGGGTGGGGGGGTGGATTAGTGATAAGTAGATGAATTGTAAAACAAGAATGGTCAAAAGTATAAGATATGACAGTAATTTAAAAAAACACAAACCACTTTTGTTATTCTTTGTTCAATAAATTCATTAAAAATATAGAGTTAGTCAAAAAATATACGCAGTTTCACGATGTTAACTAAATAAACATTAATGAAATTTAAAAGTACTGTCTCTCACTGAGTACGTCTACTGCAGATGAAGATGGGCGCATGGTTGATATCTTCATGTACAGAAAACCAGAAAATGAAAACTGCAAATACCATGCACCTATATAACATATTTTTTTTTCTCGGTGGAACCTTCCTTATATTCTGATCGAAAGCGAAGTTTAATACGCAATTCCAGCATATAAAATGTCTGCTACGTTGCTGTGGCCACTATTTTCGCAAAAAAAGGAAACATTTGGAATGCATGTATCAAAACATTTATCGAGAACGTATAAACGTAAATATACAAAGTATCTTCCCGCTACTGTGCAAAATGCATCAAAGATTTAAGTCAATATTCACAGAGAATTGATTGTTTAGAACTCCGGAGAGGTTTTGACTAATCATTATAGAGCTGTAAAAGGTTAAAATACAGGATTAAGCTATTGCTTTTTTGTTAATGTCACTGTTACAACAACAAGCAAATGAAGGGTTACTACTTTTCATCTGTTAAGATTTTTTATTATTGGGAGGGCAGATTACTGTCCAAATATTTCATTCCATTGGTTCTATTACAGGGCCGAAAGTCGCAGGCGAGGTAACCTGGTGCGGTGTGATTGTGCCTTGCGCTTTAGAAAGATTTCTGCCCCGTTGTCCGGAATGTGTGCGGGCGTTCTGAGGAGCTCGAACAATTCAGGGTGAGGGTGTCCTATCTGGTAACACGTTAGGAACTACATCTGCGTCCGCGCAGTCGCCGTCCTAGATGCTGGCCTCCAGGTGTCTTCCTCACATCGTTTCTTCCCTTAGATGCACGCATTGGGGGGGGGGGCTCAATTACGAAGGTATTTTCCTCCGCCCAGACTATCCTTTTTTGAACAAAGGTTTGCGCATGGCTATATAAACATAAACATTATAGTAGCATGTTATTTCCATGCGTATAGGATTTGGGTTATATTATCGCGAACAACGAATGCAGCTGAGAAGCATTATGACTGTTTTTAGTGCACCGAAACACCATCCCTTCTGCAGAACGTTTAAAGCCTTTAATCATCATTCTAAACGTTAATGCCCAGTATAACCTGAACAGTAGGATGCAGTAAACATGGGATGCATAATGAGATGAGCCATTAACCTTTTGTTACTGCTGTTAACTGCAGAGCACTTGTGAACTGTATTTGGTAATAATCTGTTATATAAACACATTGAAATTTACACCTACACTAAGAGATTCGGCTTCTCTGCATGAAAATGCACCCGCTCTGGCTTTTAACCTTCTCTTGCAGCTAAATTAAAAGCCGTTTTAACATACATAAGCGATGTGTGAAAATGTTGTGGGTTTTATAATTAATCTAATTTTGCAGCTTGTAACCACAGCACGGTCTTTTTTTTTTTTTTTTTTTTTTTTTCCCTTTCTCCCCTCTTTCTAGAAATTGACTACTGCCACCATTGATTTTCCCTACCTAGTCTTTTTTGCTGACGGCTCTGGAGTTGGCTACCAATTAAAAGCAACGTTCTGGGCCGTCTGTAAAACATGTTAATACGAATATGAAGTTACCGTTTGCTTTCGAATGCAAAATGTTGCCAGGCAAAAAGCTAGGAAAACAGCCGAGCGACCCTCCGTCATTAAAACGTGGACGCGAGTGTGAAGCGATGGAGCAGATATTTTTTAGGGCGAGGAATTCGGCGCTGCTGCTAATGACATTTTGGAGGTTATTGAATGTTTAATTTTTATAAATGACTGCTTCACCACGATGTTAAATTATCTAACCATCAGTAGTAACAGGAGCCTGAAACGCCCCAAAACGAACATGGCAACAAAATGTTTCATTAAAAAGAAGTTTAAACCGTTCAGGTTATATTTCAAAATATAATGGAAGCAAAAGTAAATATGTACACAAGCTGATAACAGCTTTCTTTGATGAAATACAAATGGGGATTTCAATATGCTTGCTCTGCATTTTTTAATAAAGGCCGTCCGGATAGCTCTTGGCACCGGCTTGTTCAAGGATACAAACGCAGATTCGAGTGAATTTTTGTAAGCAACGTCTGCATTTACGTTCTCTTTAACGTCTCATTCAAAAACAGTCTCACCCGCTTCCAAGATTTCTTTGGATTCCCTTCAAGAGGTGTTGAACATTCACCATCAATTTTCTATTACAATCGCCGGCAAACGATTACTTATAATCTTCTCGCGTTGAAAATAGTCATAAACCAAACCAAATTTCATGGCATCCAAGTGTTTTTGCTTACTACTGCCGCCTGAAGTTACTAATTAGATATAAGTTTTATTATACCTTTTAACATAAGGCCATTTACACACTTATAAATACAGAAATACATATTTCATCCTAAACGTTTCTTTGTTTTTTTTCTTTTTTAATAGTGTTTAACGCCCGTTTTTACTACTGAGGCACCACAGGCGATGGGCGCTGATGATACGCGAGATGAAATGATAATTTCGGAAAGAACTTTTTTTAAGGTAAGATACGTTCCAGGCCTAAGTTCAGGGTACCTTCCCGGCATTTGCCATTTATGAGGACTGAAGAAAACCTGGAAAAAACCTCAGTCAGGGATTCGAACTCCAGACCTCCCGTTCACGAGTCCGCGCCATATTGGCTACCCTGGCGGTTCTCAGCGTTTCACAGCAATTACTTTCGTAATGTAAAATTTAGTAAATTTATTACCCAATATCCCAGAAGCTATTAAAATTAGTTAGCTGATTAGATAGTTAGTTTTTGTATTGTGTACCTACGAACACTTTTTATGTGAATAACGAAAAAAGAAAAAAGTGCATTGAGTACTAAAAATTTAAAATTGTCAAAATATGAAACGCATTTTACTTTGTAGTTTTGTAGTTTGATTAAAAAAATGCAATGTACTTTCAAAATTTGTAGTTATCATTCTAACAATAATTAAAACATTCAAGTTTTTATACCGGCAATTTCTAATATAGTTAGAAAATTTAATGGAAAAGTGAACTATTTCAGAAATTTCAACTAAACAAAAAAAATTCACATTTATAAAAGAAACAATATTAAAACACTTATAGCCGTCCATATCTACCTCTTGATTCTAATGCATATTTATTTTTGTTTATTTATTCATAGAACAATTACAAAAAATATCTGCTCGCTAGAGAAAGCATTCAGTTTCGCTGATTGAGTGATCTAAATGGTGTAAAATGCTGTGACCTGTAATTTAAAAAGATTAAAAACATTTAGAGCTACCATACCGCCTTAAAATACAATAATATAAGCGAGAAAATAAAAATATTCAAATGATATAAACTTTTGAAAACCAAAAAATCACAATTGTGACTTCCCTTAAGAACACAATATGATAAGAAACGTAAAAGCTAAGAACAAAACAACAATCATTAAGAATATCAATGTTATCGCAGAATATGCAATAGCTATTTCCGTTCGTAGTTGGTGGCAGAAGGCTGATAAGGAGCCTCAACTTTTGGATGAATCCAAGATATGGACACTGCTTTGAATAAATATCAAACGTAAAGTGAAATGTCTCTGTAATTCATAAGACAGGTAGTTGTGAATGACAGGACTGTAGTTCTGTAGTTTGATTCCATCAAGGATTGTCTTCCCTGATTAAGTTGGCACCTATTTACGCCTAGAACGCTTCCTTCTCAAATAAAATTCTTGTACCTATATCATGTATCACAGTTACCACTATGTGCGTGCGTGCGTGTTTCCAATGATCCATTAGTAAATGATCAGTGATATTTTATTATAAAAATTAAAGTATCATTGTATTAATGTATTATATGAGTTACATTGTTTCATTATAAAATAAACATACCAAAAAGCATTAAAACATTTGGAACACAATGTAATTTGTTTAACAAAATTATATGTTTATTACCCTAAAGTATAAGCGTAAATAGCGTTTTCTCTTTGTCCGATGTAATAAGGAGCCAGATTAGAACACTAGATAATTATAAATATAGGAAATATTTTAAATTAGAAGTTGATTATATAAGTTTCTTCCCAGAATTTATGAAAATCGGGAAAGAGCAGGTGGATTTATAAACAGGAATTTCAAGAGGTTTACTGCAAATCACCACAAATGTTTTGGAACCCCTAATGTAATACCGTAACAACAGCGCAAAAAAAATGAATTTTTAAGGCGAAAAAAAGCAAAATGTGGTACAGCGTGCAACCTAAACAGAACAAAAAATTGTGAAATGTGCTGGAAACAGCGAAATTATAGTAAAGTTGGCAGGGCTGTGGCAAGAGATAAAAGAAAAACATCACCTCATCTCTGCAGCTGGAAGGGATACGCTCTAATTACTTGTTAAATTAAAAACTGCTTAGCTGAGAGTCTTGTTTGCGTAACAGGTGCATATAATAACAGTATGGCAACCTACTTTTAATAAGCAAATAAAAATATGTTTTCAAACGCCGCAACCTCAAGATTGATACAATAATCCGAAGGCAATAATATTCATTTTCATTGTGTATAAATGTCGGTCCTGGTGGTGTAGTGGTAACCATACTTCTTGCCTCCTAAACCCAAGATCGTGGGTTCAAACCCGGACAGGACCGATGGGCTTTTTCGGGCGTAAAAATCATAAATATGACTTCCTTCGGAAGGGGAGTAAAGCCGTGGGTACCGTGTCGTACATTTACGGCACAAAAAAAGAACCTCAAGCCTGAAAGACGAGACATCTGAGCAAAATTTGTGGGCCATTTCATGCCCTGAATTGAATGGGGCGCTGATGACCTGAGATGACTTTTAGAGCATCGGTAAATGAACCAAATAAATAAACAAAATGCAAAAAGTTCACTTGTTTTATCGAAATTATTCAATACAATTTCCCTTTTAATTCTATAAATTGTAGTTCTAAATATTTAAAAAAAAAAGTTCATATTTTGAACTTTTCGGAATTATCTGTAAATCAGATCTGGCGAATAGGAGGGGTAGTCAACTTATTTTTGGCAACGCAATCAAAGACTTTTCAAAAGAGTAATTTCCTACAAGCAAAATTAGCACCATATTTCTCCACGTTAATAAATGCAATATCCATAGAAAATCTTCAAATACTCTGAGATATGACGAAACTCAATTTAGGATTTGAACATTTCTCTCAAACTAATTGATACAAAGGATAGTTCGCTCAATTGCATTAGCCCAAGAAAATACACCCAGATATATTTATCCATAGAAAATTCACCTCATTCATGACCTTGCATAAAAAGAACATTCACCTATTGAAAATCTACTCACCTCATGATAAAATTACTAAACATTTTTCTATAATACCATCAACAATCAGAGTTGAACAACAAGTAAAATAAATGAATTCCCATTAATTTATTAAGAGTACATGTTTACATTCGAGGAACGCTAACCGAACTAAAGCGTATGGAGCTGAAGAAGAAAACCAGCCTGTACAAAACGCGTGATAAGAGCAGATCCAAAGAACTGCTAAAGGAACCCCTGAGTCTACAAGGCCTTTTCAGGGGAAGGAAAAATTCTGGAAAAAAAAAAAAAAAAAAAAAAATTACCCAGATAGCTGACCTTACAGGATTCAAACATTAGACCTTGGAATTTGCAGGAAAATATGCTGAGCATTAATCAGACCCGAAGATGGCCACTAACATACCAGGGCTATTTAATAAATAAAGAACGATCATCCCTTTTTTAATATATACCTTTACTCATCTTCATAATTTCGATGTTTCTCAAACTAGTCCCCGTTAAATGCATTGCACATATTATGGAAGTACTTCAGAATCGCCTCTGCAGCCTTCAGCACTACCTCCTACGAAGATGTTTCTTTAATGTAGAAAAAAGTTCATGGGGCTAAACATTAACCAAAGGGAGATTGAGTGACATCCTTCCCGTTGCTTTTTGCGTGATATTTACTGACATTTGCGATGTGAGGCTGGGCATTATCGTGGTACAGCATCCAGCTTCTTGTTTTGTGTGTGATATGGCCCTAAGGAGTTTTCAGGACAGTTCTGTAGTGTTGTGTGTAAAAACAAAATGCTGGTAAATCATTCCTTGAATATCGAAAAATAACATGAACAATAACTGTGCAAGTGGAAGCATCAACTTTTGCTAATGTGTGTGCGCGCGTGTGTTTTGATGATATTTCCTCATAGATCTCGACTGTTTGCCCTCATGATGGAAATAATAATGGACGTTGTATTATACCAGTTTTAAAATGCATTCAACTGTCGCATGGGCCTTACGACCGTACTTGCTCATATCGTCCTTGAAACAATCAAAATGGCCATACACACAAACATACATGCAAATACACAAATATTTCGATATATTTACGTTTTCCATTAATAATTTTATATTTGAATGGAACCCTTTACTCTTGAGCCTCCCTTCCTTTTACTCAGACCATCTCCGACGCCCCCCCCCTCTTCATTACAGTCATTAACTTTCTCTGTCGGGTCTTCTCTAGAATATTCCCAAATTGTGTATCTCGCATGCACCAACACTTCCCGGCGAATGTTCAAATTTCTATTGGAATTAAGAAATTGCAGCGATAAATGCTTATTTCTTAAATTCTCCGTTTCCCTGCATTGTGCCAAAATATGCCTCGCTTTCTTCGCACAATGGGCAAATTCTTTCCCACAGAACTTTAACTGTTTTGCTTCCTTTCCAAGCCCGTAATCAGAACCATGCGAGACCACTTCTTTCTTCTCTGGCACAGATATCTAATTATGCTACCTCCCCCATACCGGATGCATTTGAGCCTACAGGTTAAGCGATACTTTTTCTGCGCATTGAGACTCAGTATTTTTCCTATCTCTATCTGGTACTATTTTCCAACTATTTCATGTAATATCTTCTCCCCTTAACCAAACATGCTCCAATCCAATTTTGTCTAAGTCTTTCCTTATTTTTGATTCCCAATCCGTACCCCACCCTTCCCTTATTTGCTCCCTTGGACAAATTGCTCGAAGAAGAGCTTAATTCCCCCGTATTATCCTTCCAGTATTTAATTGTTCTTATTTTTGAATTCACACTTTCGGTAGAGATACCAAACTCTTTAAGAACGCCACAATTTGCTGTACCCCTCCCTACTTGTAGCAACCGTTTTGGAAACTGTGTTTGTACCTGATTAAGTTCTTCGGTGTTTTCCCACCCCAAAATTTCGGCCCCATACGCCATTAGTTGTCCTCACAACCGTCCTGTACACCAACTCCATTGATCTCAGCGGGTTTGCAGTATTTTTACTAAGATCTTTCATGCCTCTATATTTTTAATTATGCACATGCGTTTTGTGTTGCCTATGTGGATTGATCAGCAGTGTTTGTTTGCTTTTACAAGAAATTCCGTATCTTCCGGTAACATCTTCAACTGCATGCAAACATGCACGTGAATGTCCTCCTGTTGAGGAATCAGCAGTATTGGAACCCACCATGCACAAACACATCCCATGTGTAAGTTTTCAGTTACCAACATGTGGGTGGCACCCTATGAAATATTCAGAATTTCTGAAAGTTTCCTTAATATTATTCGACGATTGTCTCAGAATGACAGCAGCGATATTAATATTTTTTTTCATTAGAGCACAAAGTGACGAGTTCATCTTTCTTTGAAATTAATTGTCTACCCCCTTTAAACTTTTTAAACCACTTTCGAACTTTTCTATACAGTAGAACAAAATCTACCTAGATCTCCATAAGCTTCAGTTGAAGATTGGTTGAGACAACAGCAGAATTTTCAGAGCAGCATAGTTTTCGTGGCGTGTCATCTTCATTTTGCTATAAGCGGAAAGGCGCATGTTTCAAGTGCACACCTCTCTCAAATGGGAACCGGAAGTGAAACAATGAACCAATACCACGTGTACAATATGCATTTAGCTAACAAATACTTTATCGCCAGAAATTATGTCTGTAAAAAAAGTATGATCAGTTTCTCTTGAACAACTCTCATAAGTTCACAGCGTATCAACTCGCGCAGTCGTAAAATACATAAAAGAATTTGAAGAGTTTTGCAAAATATTTTTCCAGTTTTCTAATCTTGAAACGTAAATTTAGACAAAAAACTCAAACTGTAACTTATACTTAAACCCTAAAAATAGCGCTAGAAAGACAAAGTAATAATAATAATAATAATAATAATAATAATAAAAACGACAATAACTAACTTGTCAGTTTCCTTATGGTTTAGCCCTTAACCTGGATACCTTATTGCATCTTTGGCTCTTTGATTTACATATATGATAGAATCATACTATTTATATTACCTATGCAGTTTTATTTATTTTGATCTGTTTTAACTCTTATTGCCAAAATATATAATTTATTTTGCATTGACTTTGAATTTTATATACTTTTGTATATCCCAGTACGAATTAGATTTCATTTCTGTTGCTTGTATAAGACTATACTTTTTATTGCATAACAAAATAAACTATCATATAAATTCCGCCATAATCTCATAAAAATTGTCTTGTAATAGTGCGCATTGACCTTAATACTTATTGTTTAGCTGTGCACATGAACAGATATTTATAATCTAATTTATCTTTAACTGTATTCCAATTAAAAGAAATGCCAGAAACCGGTTCCATGCGTTTAGTATCTATTAACTATTTTTTTCTCCCACTGGATACTTTTCCAGTGACGCTATGGTCTTTGTTTTGGCATAAAGGTTTAAATTGTATTTTTTCACTATGTGTATTGTCTTCTCTAACTGTTAATTTACGTACTGTCTGCACAAACTAGAATATCAATACCACTACCTTCTATTTTAAGCTCATATTGTGCTTTTCTTTCCATTTATTTAGCACATATTAATATTAAAAAGAGAAAGCTTTTTCTTACAACTGGTTTATAATTAATCATACAGTATTCACCAAGGTTATTAGTTAAGTTCAGCTGAAAACTTGTTAAAGACTTCTTATATCTTTATGAGTCTGTAAATCCTCGATTACTCATTCCTCAAAGTTTTGCCTTTTCATATTAATAAAGACATTTGCTAGTCTATGAGTACCATAAAGGGGTAGATTAGATTTTCTCCATTTTCATTTCATTTCATTTTCGTGCACTTGATCTGCCTTTTGTAAATCCACCTTGTTACTCGAATTCGGCTGTCAGTTTTAATCGCACTTAATATATTTCTAAATATAAATGATACAATAACAGCTTACTTGCGTAACTTTATAGTGTACCAAATGTTATCTGCTTCAGAGCAGTTCTTGGGAACAATGCAGAATGATAATGAGAAAAACGTTGAGATATCTGACAACGGTAGACAAGATAACAAGAACTCTTTTAGCAGAAAAGTGTTTCATAAAAACGGAAAGTGACGTTTCTGACAAGAAATATCTTTAAGAATGTCAGTAGAGAGTTGACAAGTGCAAAAAAGGTATGACATCCAAAATAGACCCACAAAAAAACTCTTTTCTCAAAATTTTGCATCTACGTTCCGTTTTACACAAAAAAGCCCTTCTAGAAAACACGCGGAGTGCTGTGTTGAGGCCGACACTACGAAACACAAGCTGCATTTGGAACAATAAAGTACATTAGGTTGTTGTTGATTTATTTACGGACGCTCTTCAACATCTCAGGTCATCAGCGTCCCATTCCATTCAGGGAGTGAACGGCCGAAAAATTTTGCTCAGAGGCCTCATTTTTCAGGTTTGAGGTTTTTATCGTGCCGTAAATGTACGACACGGGACCCATGGCTTTATTTCCCTACCGAAGGAAGCCATTACTTAGGATTTTTACGATCCTGGCAGGTACTGAACCCGCGATCTTGGGTTTAGGAGGAAAGTACACTGGGGAGTGTATATATGGTATCATTTAGCTAAATTAATACGCTGATATACATTAATTATCCTCTGCTACAGTTATGCTATTGAAGAATATTGTTTGGGTTTATTTTTAGTTTTAGAATATTTTAGTCTATTACATCACCAGAAAATTAAATGAAATTAAATTTAAAATAAGTATGAATACATATGCCGAGGATATTTGAAGAACTTAGAAAGAATAAGGAAAATAGTCGACTTAAAAAATTGCTGCAAAGTATCTGCAGGAAATATATACACTTTTTAAAACTATCTGTTCTCAAGTCTACGACCAGCGACCCCTCTGCTCCTGCAGGCATCTTTTGCCGTGAACCCACGTCGCTCCAACATTTCACTATCGTAAACTATGACTAACTATCTTGAAAGCATAGCCCCTTTTCTGTGATGCACACATGTAATTATACCATCATTGGCACTTATCAGTTCTGAACTAATGAAACAAATTTCAGTTTGAATGATTTCTCTAAGTGACATATGTTTCAATTTAAGTCAACCCTAGATACAAATCATAGACGTTAGACTTGGGAAAGGTACAGATCATAAGCCATGGTTAAATATTCGGTAAAATCCGTCATGATGATGAATTAACAATGAGTTGTGGCACATCTTGTTAAAACTACTTTGTGAAACGTTCCTCATATGTTAATTTGCTATACCGCATTACGATTATCTGTTTCTTCAAAGAACAAAACCCCCATAATTTTTAGGTGCTGATTGCACACCATATGACTATTTTCTCGTAATGTAATGGAACCTTATAAACGATTCACGGATTTTCGGATGTCCACGGTGGCTTGTGAGCATTGTGCCCTACACAGTGAGCAAAAAACATCGAGTTCGTCGCAATTCAGATTCAGAGATTTAAAACGATTTCTTGAAAAGTCCTTAGGTGAAGTGATGCAAAAAGGGACTGTTTAACTTAATTCTGAAAAGAGAAAATTGTGGATTTCTTGTAGGAAAGAACCTGAATTAGTGATTCGTTTAGGTTTCCGTTTGGTGGACATTTTGAATGTGTTGTTAATTTCAAATTGACTCCAAATAACCCTGTACTTGGCACCAAGTAGTAATGTTAGCAATTGAGCATGTTTTATAAAGTTCTAAGACGACAGTGCCCATGCGAAGCAACTATTGCAGCAATATAATACTTCTAAACTTAATATGAAGTTCAAAAATGACATGGGACTATGTTCCACCGGAATACAATTCAGATTTTGTGCCTTCCGATTACAGTGTGGCAACAACTTTTCTTCCAGGCAACAACATCTTTTTCAGAGATTTTTGCCTTTAAGTTCAAGGTTTGGTATAAATAACAATTTTGGATACTGGTACAGAGATGCATGAAAGTTGCCAAAAATAATTGCTCTTAGTTTGAAGAACTTTATCCCCCCCTCAAAAAAAAAACGGATAGCAGTTATAGAAAAGCATTCTAACCAACCTGTTTTATGAGTAATCGGAAGCTTTCTCGGCCGGAGTCAGAATTATAATTAGCAGTTTCTTCCGGGCTTAGGAGCCGTGGTCTCTTGGAGCTAAGGAGTCCAAACGTTTCATCCTCAACTGCGGAGGGTAACTTCAGTGACGCGGTCTGAGTCTTCTGGGCGAAGGTCCTGCCACGACTGAAATGCCAACTGGAGGTAGCATTTATATATGAACTGCTCGAAGGGGAATGGTTCGGCTGGAGCAGAGGGGTTGTACTCGGAGGGCGGGGCATCTCCGTTCTGATCGGTGATTGGTTCGCATGAATTTGCTAGTGTGGGCTTGTTTTATGTGCTCTAATATCGGATGTCAGTCGTGGCAGGACCTTCGCCCAGAAGACTCAGACCGCGCCAGTGAAGATGTCCTCCGCAGTTGAGGATGAAACGTTTGGATTCCTTAGCTCCAAGAGACCACGGCTCCTAAGCCCGGAAGAAACTTCTAGTTATAATTCAACCTGTTTTATTTCTAAAAGACATTTTGAGGACTACCACTACTACTCTAATTTAAGTTTTCTTCTTTTTAAATAAAACATTTTTATTAATATAAGTTTCCGAACAATCTGGACGGCGGACTATAGACCTTTTCAATACCGAACAGGAAACTGAGATCGCAAATCTGCTACTGATGGACCACAGGAACGCTCATTCGGAGAAGGAATCAGAAGAGGCAATAGGTACGAGTGGTGAATATAGTCGTGATTAAAAAAGAAAACAAAAGTTACAATGATGAAAGTTGCAAAACAATTCATAACAACATAAGAATTAAAAGAGATAGCAGACAGCTAAAGAATCTGCATAAAATATTTTAGGATCTACTAAACTGAATTAGCATAAATAATTATAATAGTGGTCATAGATTCCAAAGAGCAGAGTGCAATCATTCAAAAATTTACGAACTGTAAAACATATGGGAACAATGTGCAGTCACATAATCCCTCCGCAGAAGTTCCAGATCTGCGGGGTCTCCATTACTTTACCTGCGAGTGCTGTATTCCTGCGCAAAATGCGTATATCAAAGAGCCGACCGTTGCTGTGGAGATTATATTAAAGCGCCGTAAATTTACAAAGGACAGATGTACGCAGCTTTGAACTGCAAAATGGGATTAAATGAATATACTTAAATTAGGGCGTAGCAAAAAGCAATGCATTTTTCCCCAATAAAACTATGTTTAAACTACGAAAAAAATGTTAAGACAATCATTTAAAATAATAACTTTTAGATTGTTGATTTGGTTTATTTACGTACGCTGTTTAACATCTCAGGTCATCAGCGTCCCATTCAATTCAAGGCGTGAAACGGCCGACAAATTTTGCTCAGAGGCCTCCTCTTTCAGTCTTGAGGTTCTTTTTCGTGCCGTAAATATACGACACAGGACCCACGGCTTTACTTCCCTTCCGAAGGAAGTCATACTTAGGATTTTTACGCCCAAAAAATTCATCGCTCCTGGCCGGGATAACTTTTAGAGATTCCTTGTCACTTAATTAAATGTATACAGAAACAAGTTGGGCACGTTTTATTATGCAGCAATATTAACACTTTAGTCTAATCATCAATATCATCATCAGTAACATAACACACCTGAACATCCACGGGTGGTCGAGGTCGTTAAGGCACAGGCTTGTTAGCTTTAGGTCTGCTATTCGATACCCGCCAGGACCATTCTCAAGGATCGAGGTTTTTCCGAGTTTTCCTCAGTTCTCATAAATAATAAATACTGGGGAGGTAGCCTAAATATAAGCTTGGAATGATTGCATCCCTAAAAAATCCTTTCACAATATATCAATTCGTCTCATGTATTATCAGTGTCCACCGCCTGTGGTGCTTCAGTAAAAACGGGGGTGGAACATCACCGAAAAACGCACCTGTATTTTATTTAGTTGTTTTTTAATAATAAATAATGAACGATCCTACTTAATTTACAAATATTATTCCCGTTAAATGCTTATGTTGTCTGTAGAGCTCTTGAAGGATCAAAATAGTAATATTTAACTGGTATTTAAAGTTTTCTGTTGAAAATATGAAATAGCTCGGCGATTAAACTGTTCAACTTCATTTTGCATTACAAATAACGCCATTAAACAAAAATATCAGTTCTTGTTTATATAATTCGTGCTGCATAAATCTTCAAGTGGGGATTAAAAATAGGACGATGAATGGGTTGTAGAGTCACTAAAACTCGTCAAGGACCTCACTAATCACTTTTATTACGGAGAACTCCGATATAAAAATGCTGAACAAAAGCTTACACTGCACCGATTGGATTTTATTCACAATACTCCAGCATCTCAGCAGTTAATTACTCCAACAATAAAAATGTTGGTTTTGTACTATGGGTGTTTGGCAAATGGCCAAGGGTATTATGTATAATACACAACCATTTACAGCAAGATTCGCTTCTTTCTAAAATCACCCTTATTGATTTTATTTAGTTTTATCCGCTTACATTTCGAATACTTTGTTGCACTTTATTCAGTTTTTCAAACAAAATTTAATAGAAACTCTTTAATCCTCTTTTTTCGAAAGTTAAAAAAAAAAAAATGCCGAGCACACCAAAACACGTATAACTTTTTCGACTGTCAACAATGCACCAAACATTCAAAATAGCTGAAAACGCCAACATTGATAAGAAACATGTGTACAAATAAGCTAAAATTTTTTTGAAACTCGCGAAATAAAAAAATCGCCGCTATTTTTTGATCACACTTCGTACATTCAGCATTTATTTTTCAAAAACTCTCCTTTTTTCCTGACCCAAAATCTTTTATCACCCATTCTGTCCGTAAATTATCACATTTCCTAATCCTAGCCCACACATCAATTTAAAAATTAAAAACATATTAACAAAATAAATTTTAGAATTTAAAGCTGTTTAATTGTGCTTTTTTATATTTAAAAATCACTTAAATTGCACATGGCAAAATATATAAATACCTTCCTGAATTTTAGAATATCTGGCGTAAAAGTTACTACACACATGGTTAATTAAAAACATATCTAATATTTGCTACACTTTCAAAAATGGAAAAAAACATCAAAAAGCCTTTGTATACGTCATCCGTAGAACATCATACGAAAATATAGACAAGCTGCATGAAAGAATTGAAAATACATCTTCTTCTAGTGTTTCGGGACAGAAAACAAGGAAGTTGAGAGAGTTTGCTGTTGAACTTGTAGTATAGTTCTAATTAATATACATTTTGGTTAAATATAAGTTGTATATATAATGTTTGAAAAAGAGAAAATGTCTTGAATAATTGCATCGTGCATTTAAAGATATTTGTCCTTCGCATTCCACTATTTATCAATAATTTGCAGATTTTAACAGAAGATGTAGACCGCGTAATTTGCTATAGCAACAACGGATGAAAATATAATGAAAGCAGAGTGCATGTAGCTGGAAGAAATTTGCTGTAAATATTATGGGACTCAAAAAGTCCTGAATATTGGATTGACAGCAGAGAAAAGAATCTTAGAAGAAAAACTTCACGTATTGAGAAGGAAATTTCCCAAAACTTGTCAATGCTCCCTACAGTCTAGATCTGGCATCATGAGACTTTATATTCATAAAAAAATTCGTGGACAATCATCTGAAACCGTAGTGGCTTCGTACAAAGAATGATTTGCATCCTATACAAAGAAGAATGGCGTTCAGCATTTATAAAATGATTTGAATGGATGAAGAATACTTGATAGAGAGTACTTGACCAGATCGCACTTTTTAAAAATGTTATTGCTTTCATTTTGAATATTTCTAACATCTAATACAGAGTTTATTGCTCAGCAAAATTCTGTTACGCACAGCGGCATTCATGTTTTAAACCTATCGCGTCATTTTAATTGCGATTTTCTCTCAATTGAAGCATTTTGATAACCGCTTTCTATTAATATTTCGAACGAAATTAATTAGTGTAGAATATAATCTCTTATGAAGTGTGTTATCATCCCTAAAATTGCCGCTTATTGATCTAACGAACACACCATAGCTAGTGGAATCGGCCAATGGTAGCTAGCCCACGGAGTGAAATATTTTGAGATTCATGTACTGCAATGTATAACGGATATCAACTAATATAACATTTGTCACTAATACCAAAGCCTTTCGTTAAAAATCCTGATGTTAGCTTTACATTTAAACGTTCATGTTCGTATCAGCTTTGCCTTTTAAATCGATTTGTTTGCTCGTTTTTGGATTTGGAGTGAATTAGAACAACGAAAGATGGCTTTCTCATGTCTACTCTGGAAGATGACTTCCCATTTGAAGGAGTACTTGTATTTTGTAAAGGATCAATTCTAAATTTTTAGCTAATTTTTAATGTCTTATGTTATCAAGTGTAATAGATAGCGCAGTTAACGCCGAGTTTTTGCAGACTCTTTTCGACCACTTTTGAGCGAGGGTTTCACCATTTCTAAAAGTATTAAAATGGAAGGAATTTCAGGACACTTTGCCGGCAAATTTTGTGTAGTCTGCTCTTTTACTTGCAACAGTTGGAAACTGTTGCCATAAATTCAGAAGAGAGCGGTAATCTCGAAAAGACATACATTACCTCCGGCCGTATACAGCAGATACTCCCGAAACAAGAGATATACAGAGAAACATTCCTCCTACCCGCTTTCTTGAAACAGAACTTTCAACGATAGAATAAAGCGAACTTGCGCTAACATCTAATCTCAATCCTTGGAATATCTTTTTAGAGTTCAATCTGTTCATTGTTGATCAGTATTTTTCCAAATAGAGGTAATTACGCTGTAAAGGAGTGCTTTGCAGCCTTCCGAGGGGAAAAAAAAAAAAATAATAAAATAAAACTCCAAAGATGCGATAGTGACACTAAAGCATGAAACGAGATCATGCACCAGCATGTACCTTGCGCTAAGCAATATCCTCTTCAGTTTCACATGCGATATCCATTTGTGCTGAAAAAATAACTGAGATGAAAATCCAGATATTTGTAACTGCGTTACTGACACAAAGCATTTTTTTTAATGTGGAAACTACATAGAAGTCGGAGACTTTTCTTTGAAGGTCAAAACCCAAAATTTCTGGGAAGGGTTCAAAGGAAGACCATCAGACTTATACTTTTCAATGCAATTTTATTTTTATTTACACAATTTTCACTGTATCAAAGTAGCATGAGGTAGCTTCAACAATCTCGTTTTTATTCAGGCTTGTGTCACACCTGAGCCCTATCTGTTAAGTAAATTGGAATATATGTGCTTTAAGCTGCTCTATTTTATGAAAAAGAAAGACATTTTCGCTAAGTGAACATTATATGCTTTGCAATTTGTTACTGGTTTCTTTTTAAGGCTCTCAGTAATTTATGAGTGACTCGCCGTTTTTCCTTCGCCAAACATGTGATCACTACAATAGTCATAAATTTCACTCCCCCCCTTTCAGATTACCGTCCTCCATACTCGATGAGCCTTTCAATTGCATTCAAAAGGATGTTGAAGAATGTGGGTGTTCTTATACAGTAAATGGGTGCGGTGGCTCAGGCGGTAACGCTTAGGAGTGGCATTCGGGGGGGTCTCAGGTTCAAATCCGAGAACAGCCAACCTGTCCATGATCGCTTAGATGGATTTCACTTTTCACGAATTTTTCGCTCTCATTCATACAATTTATTGTCGTTTTTGCTACAGGGTCTACAGTGACAGGGCGAGTTGGTCTGGCGCTTTGTGCTGGTGACTTGCGCTCCAGTTTCTGGTATGGAAGAAGATCTTCTGAGGGGCTGAAACTTCTTAGGGGTGTTTTTATCTGGAAACATGTTAGTATCACTTCTAAGACCACGTGGTAACCACCCGCATATTCTGACCACACAGCGTTTCCTTCATCTCAACCTCTTTGGGGGCGTAGGTACAAACGGCCAGCCGTGAGAAAGGCTGAAGTACTGCAGCATCTACTCCGTCCCAAACAATGCATTATATAGCTATTTATAGTTAATGATAATGATTGGGAGACTGCTAGATATTTCTTCGGTGAAGCAGTTTAAAAATATCTAACATCTGACGAATTAACCATTCCATGTAAACAAAGTTTCACATTAACGCTTTTAATATTTTAGAAACAGTCATAAATTTTTTTCTTTTCCATTTAGCCAGGATAAAGTTTGCACTTGGCAAGCCTTTTATATTGAGTATTTTTCAAGTTAATAATAACAGAAAGATTGCAATACGATTAAAAATAAAATTAAATATTTCGGGCATCATGTAGAAAAAGAGGAGTCTATGGATTTTTAAGAGGAGCATGAAATGCCTATCCTTGTAATGTTAAATTTTCCACCTTCAGTTCTCATTTTCTCAAGGACTATTAAAGCTAATAATGAAACGTTTGCAGCATATAGATGCACATAATTGAAATTTGCTGATCTATTTTCACTACTATACCATTACTTTAAAGCAATTTATAAAACATTTTCAATTATTTCCTTTATTCTATCTTTTTTATTTTTTTACGTTGTCACATTTTGTCCTAGCTTAACCATAATAGCTCCACATCCTCACAATAAAAACATTAATAAGTGGTAAAAGTTCAAAGGGATAACTTATACAGACCCTAATAAATTGGAAGATTAATGATTGCAACAAAAATATTTACAAATAAATTAACGTTTCGAAGGAAATACCAGCTGAAACCTATCAGAACTATAAAACAAAAAAGAATGTCATGAAAACAAATGCTGCCAACTTATTAAATATAATTTTTTCTATCCTTTAACACAAATTACAGCAAATAGTTCCCGAGCCATGCGATTTTAACGTAAATCCCAAAAATGCACTTCTGTGGTGATATAATTAAATGCTTATTAAAAAGACTTGTAATCAAGGAACATAATTGAAAATCATATAAAAATAAATAGAAAATTCCATATATTAAAATGACACAGACACAAAATTTGACCCCCCTTCCCTTTAATACTTTCCTTAATGCAGTTTCAAATATGTTCATAGTAATCGTTCATTGCAACAGTATTTAATTTTCTGGTGCTAAAGCCTAATAATGATGTTTCATGTCAATAGGGAATATATAAAAATGTAAACTATTCTTTTAGAAGAATTTATTGTAATAAATGATTACACGAACAAGGATGAACATGCTTAAAGAGTTCCGCTTTGGAATCGATTTTCAATATTATCAGACAATATTCCTCTTCACGTATGTTGCCCTGCAATAATGAATTGAATCAGTTATAAATTCATTTCCGTGTGCTTTTGGTACGGATTTTCAGCAGTCAGAATATTAATATCGCTCGGTTCAAATAGAATATGAAACTATTGGAACAAAGCTGTGCAATAAGAAATTTCAGAACGTTGGGAATAATCTGGCGAAAGAGGAAAAGAATTTTCATGTTAGGAGCTGCCTATTGAGTTGCTATCCATTTTACATATCTCATTTTTTTGTACACGCTATAAACTATAAAATATAATTACGGCACATTGTCGTAAACGATTAAGCCCTTTTTAGTACAAGTGCAGCTAAAACCGTTGAAAAATAATAAACCGGTTACTTTAATGCCTTTCATTGCCTCTGCAGCAGTCACCAGCAGTTTATTTTCCATTATCCCTTAAACGATTAAAAAGGAAGAAGAGAAAAACAGCACAACATATGTAGGTAGTGTAAAATCTGGAAAGCTAATGCTATTTAAGCTTCAAAGTTTATTGTGTAACATTTGCATTAGAAACGTGGAGTTTGTTACATGAAAGAAAATCAATTTACATTGTAGATACATTAAAATTAGCACATTCTTTAAAATGATGTTGATTAAATTTAATATTTTCTAATTTTGTACTTTTTCCGGTTTTAATAAAATTTATAACAATAACAATGGAAACATTGAAACAGATTTCCAGTTTAATTAATGAAAGTATAGGAAAAATACTGTCACTAAATTAAATAACTTGGATAAAATAATAGCTAACTCAAAACCATCTAGTGATTTTAATATTGGTCAAAGACATTTTCGATACTCTATTTCTGAAAAAAAAAAAAAACACTAAGTACTGTATCCGAAAATAAAGGCCACAGTTGATTAAATTAATACGGTTATTGTCAATGTTAATATTTAATGTAAATATAATCTCACGCATGTGTGTAATTTGTATTAAGGGTACTGTATTCGTTTAGATAGCACCTGTGCTACATCTTTAGTAGAAGGTCATTATGTATTTGTGTGAATGTACAACCAGACTGCTTATGGAATGTGTCGTATTGAAGTTTGCCCCAATGAAGTTTTAAACGGTTCGACCAGGGAAGAAGGTCCCCTGTTGTGATGCGAACCTGTTTCCTCGGAAAGGATTTAGGGAAAACAATTTGCTGAGACACGGAATGTCTCTTTTTGACTAGCGCAGAGAGAAGTATTATTTCAATAGGTAAAGTTAATTTTGCATAATGACAATAAGGGAAGAATTTTCTCGAGAACTGAACACATGACAACCTTATAGCATATGTTTTATAGCCCTATTAACAGTAACATTTAGACACGTCAACAGATTTCTGACAAACTTTAGAAACAAATAGATGCTTCTTATTTATGCAAGAGAAGTGATCTGTCGCGATTTCATTGAGGGTAAATCTGAAAGGATAGAAAAGTGAAGGGATGTCACTTCAGAAAAGTTTCCAAATATTTATGGCAGGAATTTCCGTTCTTGGAATTATTATAGTGTGAGAAGATTTATTTTAGAAAATTAGTCCATCTCAACCAATAGGAATATTCAAAAATTGAATGAATCAGAGCGAGTCTGTATAATTATAAATATTAAGGAAGGACCAATAAAGCAGCGAGAATCGAACCGAGCTTCATAATTTTGCGGATCTAATTTTATGGGGGGAGGTTCCTGACAATACAATAAACTTTACGTCTAATATAACGTAATAGAGCATTGAGGGATGAGCAGTTGAGACTAGGAGTCAATGGTTGGAGTCGGAGGAAGGAATAGTAAGAGCTAACTGGAATAAGTGTGTGTAAGAATAGATAATCAATCGGAGTGCGCGAAGTCTGTAGAAAAGGAACAGTCAGTAGTCAGTTAAACTGGTCGGCAATTGTGAACCGCTAAGCGTTTTCTAGAGGTCGGCTCAGATCTTCGAAATATTTCCAAGCCAATACGAACAGTCCGATAATCTTATAATAACAATGAATAAATGTTGTCAACTGAGAATTTGAGTGTTTCCGTGTAGTTTACTGCTAGATATCCTGCCCTTCAAACGTGTCACAAAATTCCAGAATTTCCCCAAGATAAATATTTCTAATGCCGACGAAAAGGGGCATCCGACCAAGAAATCAAATCATCACTAAATTTCCTCCTCCTTATCTCTCGAGTAACGACCGCATCCTACGTACGGCCCCAGTACTATGACGTTATGATAAATTTCAAGCAAATTTTCTTAATGCGAGTCAGTTTAGGGTATGTTAAATTCCATGTTTCATCACAGTTGTGCAATAAGTGTACTATAACGAAAATCAATAACATACAGAAAGCATAGAAGGCATAGGTTAACTGACACACTCCAAGATTAACATTTGAGCATAATTTGAGCATTGCTCATATCTCATGAGAAAAACGCGTGGAAAGGATTTGCGGACTCTAAATGCTTATAATGCACTTGGTCTGAATATTCCAAATGTTTAACAGTATTTCATTCACGAGTATGATGCAGAGAAAATAAATCATTGCCAAAATGAGACTAAGTTTACCCAGCACCCATTTGTTAGCTCATCTCACTGTAACCCAAAACTCTAAGAGATTTACAGGGAATATAAATTTTCTTTCGTGCTCCATTTCTATTTCCATTAGTCATCCCGTTTTTATCCAGTATAGGTTTTTATACCATGAAGCCTAAAAGGTATGGAGGTATATAACAGGAAAGATGGAATGGAGTACTTTTAAAATGTATTTTACTTTTGGCCTTGTTTCCCTGTACTCCATACATGACAAATATAAATAAATTAAAAGAGGGACAGAGATAGAGAACAAGCAAATTTATGACGTATTTCATACATGAAGGTGAGCAGAAAATCTCCGGTTTAACCAAAAGAGAGCGCAAATTGTCATGCACTGTAAATAACGAAACGCAGTACCAATAAATCTTGAGGTTTTTACTATGATTTAATGAGGATATGCTAAGTGGTTAACATGTTACGTCAGAAAAACAGAAAAATTGTGCATGTGTTGAAGCAATTGATTTGCAGCTATTAAATAGATATCTCAAAGTTCTGTTTAAAGGAGTTTTATTCTGCTGAATTACTCTATCTAGTTTCAACCATCACAACTTGAGGTGAGTATATAAGCCAATGAGATCGATGAAAGAGCAAGGTGGACTAATGCAAATATGGCTGTTTCTGAAGAAATTATTCAGGCAAGGTAAACTTCTTTTTTAATGATTGTCAAAGTTAATCAGGATAGTTTAGATACAATACGAGGGTGGATCGGAAAATAACGCATAATACTTTTTTCTGCGTTAGTATTACTGCCGGGGTGTTGAAATTTCACCAAGATATAGTTTGAAGCTTTCACTACAGACGGTATTTTGTTCTCATGTGTAGATCTAGCGAGAGAAGCGTGAACTATGCAAAAAAAAATGGCGCACATGTTACTGTCGTCTACTTGTGAAGAGCGGCGAGGTATAGTATGATTTTTGTGGGTTAAAATGCATAACCCGAGTGAAATTCACAGGGACGACTGTATGGACCGTAGCAATGGTCACACAGTCGTGGTGGTGTACATTCTTCGAAGATGGGCGTGACAATCTTTGTGATTCGCCGGTAACAGCTGCAACCCCGCAGAATGTCACAGCCTTGAGGCGGCAATTCTGAACGACCGGCGGATTCAACTGCAAACCTTATCTCAGCAGTTCAATGTTTCATACGATGCGGTGTACGATATTGTGCATGACAAATGGAAGTTTCGTAAAGTTAGTGCTCGCTGGGCGCCTCAGAACCTGACAGGCGACCACAAGGGCCAGCAAATGACACGCTTGGATCACTTATCGCCGTACGCTGCAGAAGGGCGTGACTTTCTGAAGAGAATCGTCACTGGCGATGAGTCGTACCACTGCATCCCCGAAACAAAGCAGGGCTCCATGGAGTGGAAACGTGCTGCTTCCCGAGCATAGAAAAATTCCTGCTCATACAGTGCTTGTGATAGTATTCTGGGATGTGAATGGGGTTTTATTGGCCAACATTGCTGAATTGTCTACATTAAAAATTTGGTAAAGTTGCATTGTGCCTTTCGTGACAAACGTCCTAATATTATAGCTGATGTTTAACTTCATGACAATGCTCGCCTCCCCCCCCCCAATTGCTGCTGCTGTTCGTGAGAAAATTAACAACTTTCGTTGGGAGATACTCCAGTATCCACCACTCAGTCCAGACCTGGCGCCGTCGGACTTTCATTTGTTTGGTCCTATGAAGAAATTCCTGGCCGATCATCGCTTTGCGTCGATGCAAAAGTGAAAACAGCAGTCCGCAAATGGCTATATACTTCAAATGAATGAATTCTATGAACAGGATATTGTGAAACTGGTACTACGATGGCAGAAATGTGTTGAGAAAGTTGGCGACTATGTAGAAAAATAGACAAAAGATGTCAGTTCATTTGTGCATTTGTTTGTAATGGTAGCTATTTAACTTTTTGTAAAAAAAATATATATATTGTGCGTTACTTTCCGATCCACCCTTGTATAAGAATGACCACGTATTACACGAAATATTCAATGAAAAACTACTCAGTGTCTATTTGTTTGTGTGAGTGAAAACTGGTTTTTACCATCCCAAATAATGCCGTATATTGCACTCTTCCATTTCGCCTTACGCCTATTGCATTGCCTCTGTTACAGAGTTGAAAGTGCCAGGCGGGGTGCATTGTGAGCTATGGCGGCGGTTTGTGCTTTGAAAAGCCCCCCCCTGGCGTCTGGTATGAAAATAATCCTTCTAAGATGGAAATCTTTAGAGGAGAGGTACGTCGAAGTGCTCTATCTGGAAACAAATGTTAGGAACCCGTTTAAATCCTTGACTATCCGCCACTGTATCCTCCCTCCCGTTTGCGTAAACACAAACGGTCAGCCATGAGCAAGGAAGAAGTGCGGAAATACTCACCGCATTGGTATGGACTGCCTTTCTAATCTAAGAGCGATACGCCCTGCATATGAACAAGAGGTGAAAGAACAGTTAGGTAAAGGGAAAAAGCGAATAATTCCAACTTTGTCCACGATAATGGTGCAGCACATGTAAATTACAAACATGTGAAAGAGACAGCATTGGAAATATATGGTACGCTTCATCTATGATAAATTCTATCACTCTGTCCATTTTCAAATATTCAATGACAGTGATTTGTAGAATAATCTCACACTCAACGAGAAAAAAGCGAACGCATGGACTCTCCTAGTCCGTTTTCAGGCAGCAAGGCACGTGACTGCAGAGTTCAATCCCTGGCGGTGGCACAGGAAGGATTTCCTGCCCTGTCGTGCCCATTCCATCACAGGTTTACTCAGCTTGCTTCCCAGATGATTAACTGGAGAGCTTCCTTTTGTGAAGTCCCCTGGGGGTTGGAGGCAGCCCGGAGACTGATGCTTCCCTCGTACTGTGGTCAAGAGATAATTTGCCATGTCCTAAGTTACAACGGCTGCGTCGTGTAACGTTTTCAAAGTTACAATGGTTGAAATGTCATTCAGTTACTTTTATGTTTGTGTTTTCTAGTTGTACGTAATGAGGGAACCATTGGCAAAAATGTCAATTTATAATGCTTTTTATTTTGGGAATTAAAAGTTATACTTTTATGTTAAAGACCTTCCGAGTTATATCTATGCTATACATATATCATATTCATTAATGTTATTTTAAGTTAATTTTAGCATTTCAGTGCTCTTTTGGCATTATAAGTTATTACGTATGTCACACTAATAGGAACATGTGACTTAGTACATTATATGATGACTGACCATTTCATTTATGTGACGTCTTCATAAAATCGACCAATGAAATGAAGCAAAATTTTGAAATTTGATCAATGACATACTGATATTGCACTGAAATTAGATTAAAGATTTATCAAAAATCTTTACCACACTAAGTACACTTATCTTCTGGTCAGTGTAGCCAACTGTATACTCCCGAAATAATTACAGAGCATCATACATATTAATCAACATCATAATTTGACTATATTTAGGTGCGAAATTCTATTTCCACTCCTTCTACTAATTCCAAAATGCCCTTTGTATACAATGAAACTGCAGGCCCTTCATTGTAATTTGATAACGATGTTTTCAATAATTGTTTATTGTCAGAAATAATTTTGTAAATTATGTAAAAAAATAGCTGCCTAAGCAATCATAAATTCTAATAAACATATTTTTCATAATATAAAATATTAATAGTTTTGTTTTTCTCAGTTGGTGTAAGTAATTTAGACTTCTCGGGGAGGGGGATATTGCGGAAATATTACTTGTATTATCTACTTGTTTGATATTCACAAGTATAATAATTTAAACAATTGTTAATACTCTGTGCGTGAATTTCAAATATATATATAAAATTAGAAAAGCAGAAAAGGATAAAACACTAAGAAAAAGTTACAGATTTGTACAACTGTACAAATATACAATTATTACAACTCTGATTTTATCTTAGTGTTTTATCCTTTTCTGCTTTTCTAATTATTGTTAATTTATTTACATATTTAATGGTACTACATTTTCTTATATATATATATATATATATATATATATATATATACAGTGTTGTTATTCAATAAAATAGCCCTAAACCCGTATTTGGCTCTTCTCTATTGGCATTACTGACAATCGACATTCGTCTATTGCAAGATGGATTGAAAAGTTAAGTATACAAAATAAAAAAATATACAATTATTACGATCTATAAGCCAAGATTAGGGAAATTATATTCAAATTCTTAATTTATTCGTGAAATAGGCGTAATAAATATTCGTATCACTGATGGTCTGAGCTTCCCAGGAAATTCCCTTCGTTTGTGAATTTATTGGCAATCTCAGACCCTCTTGTGATAAAACCATTTATTTTTTACTGAAATATAGATAAGTTTGATAATAGTATCGCGTGGTTGTGCACCAATTATTAAATCACCTACACAGAAAAGCGTATGAAGATCTATAAAAACTTGGTATCTTTAACTATAAAAATACATCTTAGAACTTCCGAAAAGTTCTTGTAATCACTCAAAATGACTACTGCCTAAGTCTAACGCACACCCTGTCGAACCAATCACAGCCAGCATTACTTACGCGAACCAATCAGCGAGCAAGATGACATCCCTTTTAGCGTATAAATAGCCAAAAATCTCAAGACCTTTAATGAACACGTAAGAAAAACTGCTCACAAGGTTCAGGAGTAATCGCCTGGCTGTTCTGTGTGTTCAGATCCCCTTCGATATCTGTCCATTTAAAGCTACACCTTTTCAACGCTCTGATAATGAAGGTGCCATGCCTGGCCTGCGGACAATAGGTGTAAATCATTCAAAGGGTAATGTACTAACTACAATTGCATGTTTGTTGCATGATAAAACTACATTATAAAATAGACAAATGTATGAGCATGCAAACAGCCTTAATTGGTTCCCAGTTCATGTCCATATTTATCAACATCCGAACAAATAGTTCACATTCTTTACATAAAATTAAAGTAATAAAAACGTGTTTATTTGAAGAGTTAATAAAAGTACTAAACAATGAAAGCTTCAAGGACAATCCAGAGAAGGAAAAATCAGCAAAAATATAATTTAAAAACTTTGTATATGAACTGGTCTAGTAAACCGACCCTTTGATAGTGCCATGGAGTGAACTCATCTAAATCAGTTCAGCATTTTTAAGCTTCCATTTCTTGAAAAAAAATTCCGTGGCAACGTTCAGTTTAGGATCAGAAGAATATTAGAAGTTATCTAATAACCGAGTTTATATGATGCGTGATGATGTAAAACCTAATTACTTTAAAGATAACTTTACCTCTAGAGATTCTGCATTTTGTTTGAAGTATCGCAGGGTTTCTATGATCATTATTTATCGTACTGACCTCTGTAGAATATTGGCAACTTTTTCTAAATGCACTTAGAAGATTTTAAACGGGTCATGAAAGCATGAAAATTATCTGCTTTATTTGAGAAGCATTTAACAACAAGTTTGGATTATACAGATTGATTCCTTCGCTAGAGGCCCCAAACAACTACCTATAATCTTTATGCTATTTAAATAATGGCTTATAAATTTATATATGTATTTATCCAAATTCCAGAATACTTCTCCCAAAGTGGCAAATTATAGACTTCAGTCTCTTGGCGGGTTTTATTTTTGTGAACTATTCCATTTTAGCGCTAAAAATAAAAGTCGGTAGGCTCTAGATCGGGAGGTATGGCGGTAAAACAAGTTTTTCTGGGCACATTCAAACGCGTATTCTTTGACACATAACAAGAGAAATTAATTTCTTGAGAGAGTCGTTATAGTCACTTAGATGGTCAGGCTAGAAATCGATCTTTTACATCATTTGTTTCTTTAATTTGGGACCTCCTGAATGCTGAGGGAGAAAAGTTCTGCTGTTTCTTTAACTTTTAAACTAATTTCTGGATTTAATACTTTGATGGTACATATATTTCACCAAATTCAGTGCGAAATATCCTCTGACACACTGAACCTATTTGGTAGAATACATGAGGAAGACAAGCTGAACGACTATGTGCATTGTTAATTCACACGTCACTGCCGAAATGGAGTGACGCGTAACAATGGTGGTAATTGGACGAGTACATTGTATCGCGGGAGTTTTTTTGCTCATTGAAGTTGCAAGTCATTTATCTCAATAACATACATTTTATAAACAATATTTTGGGGCCTCTAGCCAGAGAATCACTCTATATATCTAACAAAACACATTTTTTTTATAAACTATATACTATAACAAGTATATTTTTAATAATTTCCATTTATCTCATGAAATAACAAATATTCCCCTCCTTTGCTCTAGAAAGCATCTCAGATATTTCCACGCATTATGCAACAATTTAATGTTGACATTCTATTAAACGAGAACTGTCTCTTTAAAGACTTGTGCGGATATTATTTGAAGTATTCCATGCTGAAATGCTTAAGTTGCAAGAGTGTTCTCAATGATACTTAAAGAAATAAACATCACTTAGAACTTAATTCAGAAACATAATCATCCTAAGTAGTTACTGGACTGTTCCGACACGTTTAACAGTACAAAGACGTATTAGCACCGCAGGTGCGGACAAGATTTATAACTGAAGAGCAGTATTACATAGGATAATTTAGTACAATTACCACTTAACAGACTACATTTATATTTACTTATGAATTCATTTAATAAATAGGAAATGTATTTTGTAGGTTTGTTTTATATACGATGTCTGAGAAAGTACTATTGAAGATTTCCTGATTTCTGTTTTTTTTATTTATAATTTATTTTTATTTCTAAAATACTTGTAATGAAGCCTAAGTTATTTTTAGCCTTTTATCTTTGCACGATTTCGCCTATACATAGTTTTAATGCATTTTAAACTTTTGAATACTGAAAATATCTTATAAATGTTAATGTTTAAATCTTGGTTTTCACAGTATTTGTTTGTAGTGCTGTTGTAGCAGTAATAACAGCATTTATACATAAATTATTAGTATAATGACCAGTTACATGATTTGCGAATTATTTTAACATTAGTTGCCTTTAATCCTTCAGTATATAATGAAATATATATGTGCTTTTATAGCTACCAAATAGAGCAAACACACAAAATCCGGTAGCATTGGAATTATGAGCCTCCTAATTAGATGTCACATTCATTATCGCACACATTTGATTTATGAGCGCTGACTATGCTCTGCAAACGAAAATGCTGATGACGAAAATAATTTAGGCATCTTGTTAACATGCAACACTTTATGCGATATTGAAATATTAATTGCTTAAAAATGGACGTTAAAAATTAATACAACAACGGCCTAACGCTAATATATTTCTGAAGCAGTTTGTTAACATGCCCTCACAGAGACTGGAGTGCGCAAAAAGTGGCAGATCACAGAATATATCTACAGTAGCCATTACAATCCACTACATAAACATAGTCAATCATTATTAGAACAACAGAGGGAAAATTAAATAGCTCTGGTTAGAATGATATAAACAGGTAAAGAGCGATGCGCATATGTCAAAAGAATATGACAAATGAACGTCATGATTAAGGCTGACGTTTTTACAAATACGCTGCTTCAAACCGTTATGATATGAATATAAAATTATTGATGTCTGTTAGGATTATGGCGCGTTGCTGGATCAAGCGAAAAGGAAAATAATATATTTACGTTAGCAGCAACGAGGTCATACAGCTGCAGACATAAGCATAAGAACGATAAGGGAACATTCACCTCAGCGTGTAAGCTGTGTTATATAAACATGAATAAGGAATTAATTAAGGAAATTTTTTATGTATAACTGTTGCATTTTTAGCAAATTTGCGATTTCATTGTTTAGATTAGGCTATAAAAACTATAAGATATTTGGTATAGCACTCGGCTTGTTTTCATAATTAGATAGCTGCGCTAGATATTATCTAGTACTAGATGAGCCATACAAGTATCAATAACTCACGCGGCAACTGCTGGCACGATCTACAGAGGCAAGTTTGCTGAGTGTTTAGCACTTACAAGTTAACACTGCAATGTGATGAATTAATTATTCTAGACGAGATCACAAGTTTTCTACTTAGTTTTGCCTGAAAGACTGCGTACTTTTTTGAAAACAACAGTTTACGGTATTTTGGCGATGAGATAACACTTTGCTGTTGGACACTTATCATCTTCATTATTGAATTTAGGTGCGGCAGAAAGAATACTTTATTTAATTTATGTTTTACAATGGAAAGATTATGAAAACCGTGCTGGTGTGATAACCCATCATAGGGTTGGAAAATCGCCAAGAAAGATATTATTAGATCCTTAAAAAGTTAAAAACCACCATTCACTTCTGTTAAATTTGCACACTCAAATAATTTAAGAACCAGCTGTTTTTAAAGTAGTGGCGGGGCTTGCTCGACAGAATTCAGTTCAAAAGTAAACAGTGGACATTTTTTTAATGGTGTTTAACGCTCGTTTTTACTACTGAGGCACCACAGGTGGTGGACACTGATGATACATAAGATGAAATTATATATTGGGAAAGGATAATTTTATGGAAGAAAGGAAACGTTCAAGGCATAAGTTTAGGCTACCTTTCCGGCATTTGCCATTTATGAGGACTGAGGAAAACCTGGAAAAAAAAACTCAGTCAGGAAGGATGTTCCTGGTGGGATTCGAACACCAGACCTCCCGCTCACAAGTCCGCGCCTTAATGACCTCGGCTACCCGTGGCGGTACAGTGGAGATAGATGTGAACATTTCCATATGTGCTTAAATAAAACGTTAGAATGAGCGATTTTCATAACGGTATTGGGTATTTTTAATTGTAGAACTGAAGCAATAAGCGGTGCTGCAGGAAAACGACTGCTTCAAAAAAAATCTCTTCCTGACAAGAAAGTTGTTGTGCTGCTATGTGACAATGCTCGCAGTTTTTCCTGTCTCATCCATGTCTAATTGGTTGAGACCTGTAGTGTCTTTCTAGCAATGCTGACTTCATAGACTTACTTTGGACTTTCTATGGGCATGCCTTGAACTTTAGACCGAGAAGGAGTAAAGACACCTTTTGGCGAGTTATTCGAAATCTGTAGGTTCGTTGCTCATTACCCACGCCTCACCTACTAACCTTGGCATTGTGTAAGTTATATTATACGAGGTGGGTTCAATACTAAGGTCTCCTATGTTTTTTCTTACGACTATAGAAACTCACGGTTTAGCTTAAATGCGCTGGCACACCTTGTCAATCAGTAGCAGAGATGGCAGCCACGTACGGTAAACAGAATCCTTGTGGCTTGGCTAGAGTGAAGATACTTAAAATTGGCGACGTTCTCATTACAAGAACAGAGAGTAATCATTCGTTTTCTCCACTTGGGTGGTGTGTCACCCATTGAAATTCATCGCCAGTTGAGTGAGACATGTAATGAGTTGTATTGAATGTGAAAAATATCCGTTTTTGGGTGCGACAATTCAAAGAAGGTCGAGCGTCATGCGACAACGAAACGAAACAACCTCGGCCTCGCACCAGCCGTTGCGGGAGTGGAGGAAGTTGCTTTGGAGGATTGACGATTAAGTGTGGAAGATATCGCCTCCACAGTTGCTATTTCCGTGGGATCTGTGCACACAAGCCTGCATGAAGACCTGAAAATGAAGGAAAGTGTTCCTCCAGGTGGGCGAGAAGAGGGGTTTCTTGTGTAAACAACTTTGAAGTTGTTTAAGCTCCCTATTTACCTGGCTCCTAGAGATTTTTGGCTTTTTCCAACAATGAAAGACACTCTCTATGGTCCCATATTCTCCAGTCGGTTCGCTATTGCATCTCCGATTTTCCAGTGGTCATGATAAGACTTCTAAAGAAGCGTTAGCAGCGGCCATGGAATCATATCGTCGATAGAAATGAAAGATGAAAGAAGTTTCAAATTTTTGGTATAAATAGTTTGTGAGAAATAAAACCAGAGACCTTAGAACTTGAACTCACCTTATATTTAGTGCAATTCTCTTTAATTTTGTGGGGTTTCTTCATTATTCTCTGCTTTTAATACACTAAATGCAAAACAAGCACGCGTGACTTTAATGTTTTCTATTACTTGCTTATTATCTTTGCCGTCAGATTTCTCTAAATTTTACACTGAATACAAGCACATGGTAATATTAAAGTTTAATATTACTTTGCATTAAATTCTTTCATTATGAATGCTAAAACTGAAATTACATGAAATTTTGGTAAGCATTGTACGCTGTCGGTCTCTTTCGTTACAAGTGCATGTATTGTACAGTTCTTCTTTCGCAAGAAGAGTTAAGATACATTTCCCGGCCACATTTCGGGTGCCTTTCATAATTCTTTTTATAATTAAAATTCATGTGTAGGCATTATATGATGATACCTGACAAAGTGTGCGAAATCACTCTGCTAGAACCTGAACGCGAGTTCGTTCAAGAACAGGCATTTAAGTTTCCAGCAAGATTTAGCTCCAGTCCAGAAGGCATTTCCAGACTTGGCTTGAGAGAAATGTTCCAAATTATAATACAGTTCAACATTGACTTTCCATCATCCCGCCTTACCCTGCTGGACTACAAACTGTGGTCTGTGCTTGAGGGTATAGTGCGCAAGAAAAGGACGTAATATTGAGAGTCTCAAGCGATCCTCGGAATTAGCATTGGCGATTTTCTCAAAGGACGTAGTGCATGCTGTCGGAGATGAAAACCCAGAGAAACTTTCATGTGATTTAGAGAACTGATTGGTGCCAAAGGTTTGGAATACTTGATAGAAAAACATATCGATAGCAGATGAAAAATATTAAAATATGTTATAATTACTTAACCAAAATCTTGTGTCAGCATTTATGGGCAAGCACTTATCATCTTGGCAAGTTTAAAAACAATCCTGTGTGTTTCATTTCGAAGTCTTCAAATAACAAGATAAGAATATAGCCAAGTTTTCTCACAAGATACATTCGCCACCACTGAAAACATTCATCTCATTTGGTGTTATTCATAGATAATAATTGAGTAGTTATATAATGAGATTATTTTATTTCACAAATTGTTGAGGCAGCAGATTATTTTCCATTTCATTAGCGACATTAAACAGCATCCACAACGCACTCGTTGCATACTAAAAAAATAAGTCCAATACTTGTCGATAAGAATAGATGAGACAACATTTATAAGCTCCCACCCCAAATTTAATCACAGTGATTAGAGTAAGTAATTTTATGTACTTTTTCATTTTACTCATTAATGTAGTTTCATTTCTACTTCCTGCGCAAGTGTTGGATTATTGTTTGTAATATTATTTTCTTGCCAGAGTGCAGAAACTACTACCAGCCGCAAAATTTGACTTGGGAATTCCTGTTGCCTATTGTAATACTATTTTGTAAAAGGTGCCCCAAGTAGAATCGATAGTTTCTGAAAAGAAATTCTAAAGCATAGTCCTTGAAAATATGTTTATTTCTTTTACAGTTACGGAGATGTGTTTTTGTCATGTTAGCTAAGGGGAAAACAAACACATGGGAATGAAAAAACAGAGGAATAACCTCTCTAAGGGAAGAAGCTAGTAGCTTCAGTTGATATATACATGCAAAAATTCGTAAGCCACCTGACCAATAATATAGCAGAAAAAGAATCGGAGGAATAAATATCAGTTTAATTCATTTCAGTCGAAGAGTATCGTTAGTGGAAAATTATCGGATAGGAGTAGACAGTTGCGTCTCAGAATTAGTTAATTTTAGTGGAGTTCAAGATCTGAGTATTCGAGTTGTTAAAGTACATTAACATCATAGTGCGAAAATGGCACATATTCTCCAGGAAATAACGGCGGCACATTTTTAGATGGAATTGCCTATGAACAATAAATTGTGTTTCATTTCCTATAACGGGAAATCTTATTAATCTCCAAGACCTCCTCCTATGGTCATAGGACCGTAAAAGTATCCAGCAGCAGACTCAATAGCCATGGCAAAAATATGTCAGCGGAAACTATCATCGGAGAGGGAGAAGAAAACTTTTACCTCTGAGATCTCAATCATTAATACAATCCTTAATCTAAACAATTAATCCAATCCTTACAAAATCTTTCCTCCACATATATTACATATTTAATTAACACCCTTACAATAAAACCTGCTGCATAGATAGATTAGCTAATATAATCTTCACTTTACATGAACTTTTTTTAAAATAATATCTTATATATTCAATCACACATAACATTAATAAAAACTTTTACAATGAAATAAATATTTTGAAGCAGTTTAAGCTATAGATTCAAGAAATAATTTAATCTGATGTACATAAACTTGCTGCCTACAATATTCTAGTAGCGACAAAAACTTCATTTATCTACAAAAACGTCATAAAAAGAGGCATTAAAGTTATAGGTCCTTCTCGGTCTCCTTAAAAGTGCATTTCTTTACAACCTTTGCAACAGGGCTATTTGAACTGGTGCAATGTAGCGAACAGGGCAAAAACTCCGACTCAATTTCCTTTTCACGGAAAGTAGATCAGAGTAATGTTCTCGTTTTCTGTTGTGTTCCTTTCTTTAACGTCACTTAAAGAGTTCACTTGTAATGCGAAAAACTGCGGTCTGTAGTTTTATATCATGCCATATATTGGAGAGCGAAGGAAAGAATCGTCATTCCCATGGTAATGGCTTCCGGAGCTTTTCACTATAGTTTCCATAGTAAGGCTGTAGTCAACGATCTTAATGATGTTAACATATTCATGAACGTTCTAAGGATTGTGATATTCGAAAATGGAAACATTTCTGCTACTTTTTCAATTATCGATGCTCTCTTGCCTCGGACGAAAGGTTTTGGTCATTCCTTTACTTTTGAATATAATAGAGAATCATACACACAAGTATATTATGCCCATTTTTATGAAAAGTTTGTACCTGCACAGTATTCAATGTCTATCAAAACATGAATTTGCTTTTTAATATATTTGGTCCCTATTACAGAAAACGCATATGCACTCTGGGCGATATGCTAAATCCTTTTTAACGAAAATAGAGAACAAAATGACAAATTTAGGAAGCAAATAATAAATACACACATTTTTTGAGAAATATGATATAATAATTACTAATGTGGTATATGGGATATGTTCACATATCAAGTGTGCCAAAAATGTGTACACACTTTCACAGTAGATATCTATTTAATATATTTCAAAGTTGGACCGAAAAACAACAATGTGTAGTATAGTCTGTAAACAGATGCGACTCATATACATTATGACAGTGTTCCTACGTGACAGGTAAATCTACAATGAACAAATGAAAATTATCGTATGATGTTCTGTAAACAGATGCGACTCATATACATTATAATAGCGTTGCTACGTGACAGGTAAATCAACAATGAATGCGTCCAAAATTATCGTATGGTGTTCTGTAAACAGATGTGACTCATTACGTTATGCTAGCGTTGCTACAACAAAATGGAGCTAAGATTATCATTTGAACAGCGGAAAGCACTTTTGAAGTGGTATTGGAAAACGGAGAATGCTGTTGAAATTCAAAGGCAAAGGAGACATGTGTACAGAACAGAACCGCCAACGCGAGTAACAATTGCACGCATTCGAGACAAGTTTGAGACTCATGGTACTGTACGCGATGTTCAGAAGGACAGATCTGGGAGACCTCGCACAGTAACAAGCCCCGCGTCCTCGGTTATGGTTTTAAACTTTTTGAGCACTCACCGCAGAAATCTATTAAGTAATGTGCACGTGAGACTGGGATAGCAGAATCAGCATACGTCGTGTTATTAAAACAGCAAAGTTGAAAGGTTTCATCCCAAGACTTTTGCATGCATTAAATGAAGATAACCCTGAAACGGCATGTGCTGCAATCGCTGAGGAACTTTCGCAAACGTTGCAGCTCAACGCACTCAGAAGTGTATCGACGCCGATGGTGGGCATTTTGGACAACTGTTGTAACTGTAAAAGTCTAAGATGATTAGTATTCATCATTTTCTGTTTGTGTGAATTCAGTGTTGATATGTTAACATATTTTTTCTTTGCTTAAAATGTATATACATTTTTGGAACTTTCTGTAGTAAAATAAATTGATGAAGTATGCAAGATAACAAAGTAAAGAAAGCCATTTTTCATTTGCTTTTCACACCATCTTCTAGTGGCAGTATTTTGCCATATTTTTAACAGTAGCACAAATTTGGACATCATGGGAACAAATTCTGTCATACTGCAAGGGGACAGGAGAGATAAACGGAGGAGAGGGCAGTGGCAGTGCTAGACATTGCTGGCAGATAGGAAAGAGGATGAGGGAATAGATAGATTCGTAAATAAAGCGAGACAGCTCAGATCGGAAGAGGCAGACAACTGGCAAGGGCTGTAGGGAATGTATGTTATTTATTTTTGAACTGTTCTCTTTTCTGTTTATTTGTTTGTAATTTTTTGTGTTATATAATTTTTTCATTTATTAATTTTAATTTTATATATACAGATTTTCTCTTAAGAGTTAATTATTGGTTTGTGTCACTTTATGTACTTCTAGTGTATAGGAAAAGCACGTATAGTCGCAGGAACCAGCGACATGGATGAGCTACATTTGTAAGTAAATGCTACCATTACTTTTTTGGACCCTACACTTCATAGAAAATTTAGCACAATTAGATACCTTTGGTACATTATAGCATTAAAATATACACATTTAAAAATATTTCTGGTCGTTTCGGTTAATAGAGGTTATACAGTATTTAGAAAAATAGGTAATTTCTGAAATAAATGAGACTATGAACGTTAAGAAATATTTCGCTACTAAGGAGCAATAATAATGCAACGTGTAAACACTGCCAGCTACTTCTATGATGCAATGTGATTTTCTTCACACAAACCGTGTGTTAGGGTAACGGTAGGAATTAGAATCAGGCAGGAAAAACTCGACCACTTGGAGTTGAACCACGGATCTTTGTCTTCCGTGCCAATGATCTTACCATCTGAACTAGCATACCTTTCCCGACGATAGCTACAATATCTCAGTTAGCGACGTCTAAGGTTATCTCGTTCCAGAGATTTTATCCCCTAGAGGCGAAACGCCCGTTTTTACTACTGAGGCATCACAGGCGGTGAACACTGATGATACATGAAGTGAAATGATAAATTGGGAAAGGAGTGTTTTTAAGGAAGGAAACTTTCAGGCCTAATTTTAGGGTAACTCCCCGGCATTTGCCAGTTATGAGGACTGAGGAAAACCTGAAAAAAAACGCCAGTCAGGGAGGATGGTACTGGCGGGATTCGAACCCCAGACCTCCCGCTCACAAGTCCGCACCTTAACGATCTCGGCCACCCGTGGCGGTCTTGGAGTATTGTGAACCAGGTTCATAGTTAACACATTACGATATTAGAGTGTATATATATATTGTGTTGAGTTGGAATCAGAATCAGACAGGAGGTGATGGTATATCATTCCTAGCGATGGCAGAGGCCCTTAAGACAGAACTCGTGGATTTCGATTCCCACCACAGATATTTTGGCTGACAGATTTTTTTCTTCAATCTCGTAAATTGAAATTGCCAAGGAGGTACCATAACATTAAGTCTGGAACGTTTCTTCCATGGAATAAATTCATTTCCCAATTTGTTATTTAATCTGATGTATCATCAGTGTCCATTGCCTGTGATGCCTTAGCAATGAAAATGGGAATAATACACTATTAAATATCCTAGTATTGGTTAATATTCACAGAAATGAACAGTGTAATGTTACCTTCAATATATACTAACACTCGGTGAATGTTGAATATATTTGAGTGTGTGGAAACATTTTGTTTTTTGCGAATGTAAAGGCGGCACAATAATGTGTCGAACCCCTTCTCTCCCACTCGATTCTCTCATATCCTGCATTGAAGTCTATATCAGAGTTTGTGTTTCGTTCAGTTGCTGTAAGAATTGCATTTTGTTACTTACCCTGAAACTTTTGTTAGGTTTGTATTGAATCAGCTTGCGTTTCAAGCAGAGGTCGTTAAGGCGCGGACTCGTGAGCCGCAGGTCTGGGGTTCGAATCCCGCCAGGACCGTCCACCTTGACTGAGGTTTTTTTCACGTTTCCTCCAGTACTCATAAATGGCAAATACCGGGGAGGTACCCCAAACTTAGGCCTGGAATGTTTCCTTCCTTTAAAAAAATCCTTTCCCAATATACCATTTTATCTCAGTATCATGTGTCCACTGCCTGTATGCCTAAGTAGTAAAACGGGCGTTAAACGCTATTAAAAAAAAGGCTTGCCTTTCTTGATTAAGAGAAAGGTAGTTTATAATAAATTTTATGAAAATAGATAGAACATATCACGAAATATCAATATGCGTAAATAGCGCTTCTATGAGCAAATCGAAATATAATAAATTTGCGGATCAATTTAAAATGTTGAAGACGAAAGTTAACAACGGATAGCATTAATTATAAAATTATATGCTTACTTGAAGTAAATATAGTACCAATTCAATGTTACAATGTGGTTCATTATAAGAGATGCATTAGGTTTTGCATCATGAGGATGATTTAGGGAAAGTTTAAAAACATATACGCCAATATAACTTATAGAAAAGTGCAGATCTATTTGAGTGAGCATTTTTCAAAATCCAAAGTCATGTGAACATTTTAATTAATATATTAATTAAACCATTATTGAAACTTAATTTAGTAATTTTCAACAATTCTTAATAGTTCATGGTAACAGCTAACTTCAATTAGTGATAGTCGCCTTCACTAGTGAATGTTGGCATAGATACACCGGATATAAAAATAAGGTAAGCCCAAACTTTCAGGGCATATTCCTCACACTTAGAAGAGGAAAACAGGTTATATGGACATGGGTCCGGAAACGCTTTATTTCCGTGTTGAACTCATTTTCTACAACTCTTCGTAGTACATTGATCATGGGAAATAAAGAGAAACAGAACGTACCAGCATACCACATGAAATGTTCAAAATACCCTCTTGGTTACGTCTCGTTAAGTTGTAATTCTTAATTTCACTGCCAATGTTGCATTCCATTTGAACGAAGGTAATATTGATACATGTATCAATGTAGCTTTTCTTCAGTTTCTACATCCAATAGCAGGTGCTTGGTTCCAACCTTCCGTGTTAGTGTGCCCTGACTTTACGTTAACAGCAAAAAACAAACAATTCGTTGTGATATTATTTTGGTACCCACAGTTTATTATTGCATTCATAATGAAGGTGTTCACATGATATATAGCATCGATATATGTGAAGTGAAAAAATCAAGTTTCTGTTTAATCGTAGAAACTGTTTAAAATATGACACCTATTTGAAATAGAAAAGACAACATGCAATTAGAGATTCATTAGTTCAAATGTAATTTATCAGCTTGTTGCTATTGTATTTGTTTCCCACTATTTTTGTTCTCAATATAATTTCATGTTTTTCAAATAATTAAAAAATGCCAGCGGAGGGCATTTTGAACATTTCATGTAAGAAAGATTTTCATATCGTATGTTAGTACGCTTTATTCCTGTGCGTTTACCATGATTAATGTACTGTAAAGAGTTGTAGAAAATGGGTTATAACATGGAAATAAAGCGTTTCCGAACCCATGTCCATGTAACATTTTCTTCTTTTACGTGTGAGGAATATGACCCGAGAATTTGCCCGTGTGTTATTATTACACCCGGTATACAACTTTCACTAAGAAATGTGAACGTAGACAATAGTTATATGAATGAATGAATTTATTTTCAATAAACACTAACAGCATTACAATTAAATTACATATTTTCATTATCTCATAAATAACCAAATACTATTATTCTTTTGAACTCTAGTACCTGGTTCGTCTAGTACCTGGCACATTTAAAGGACCAAGCTACGATGCTAACATTATAATATATGCTTTTAATAAAAAATAAAAATACAATCAGCAGATTCTAAATTTTCCATTTACCAATTAACAAACACAATTACCAAAACTAATAACCAAAATACTTTAAAAAAAATCTTTTTATACTTCAACTATTCAATCAATTCCTAAATCAAACACTAAGTTGTTGATTTACCATTGAGACTCCAATAGACTCTTAACATCGGTATCTACCTCTTGGATCCTATTTTTTCTTTATATCTAATATTCTTACTTTCATTATTATATTGCTTACTAATTTTCCTGAGCCATTTGGTACTTACTTTATATAAATACTTTCCTATTTCCATTATACTCTATCTTGATTTTACACTCATCTTCCCCCCTCCCCGATTTCTCCTGGAAATTTGGACCATTTCTTCATTTATATTTTTGGTTTCTTTACCTTCTAACAATATATACCAATTATTGTCCTTTCGGTAAGAGAGTGGGCATTTTTCTAAATCACTCCTAACTTCAAACTCTTTCAATTACATAACCCTCTTTCTAGCCCATGCAAAATTTCTCTTGCAGTTTATTACATACTCTTCTCTATTCCACATCGATTTCAATCTCTATATACACTGAATGAAATTAGAATTGTAATTATATATCTTGTCTGTCATTATCATCAATTCTTAACTTATAATTTCTTTCCTAAAATACTTTCTAATGATTGTGTAGCTCTCCAATTTTTTCCAGAATTTCCCCAATTCTAATGGGACAAGTTTTCGCTTGGCTGAACTTTCAGACACTGGCGTAAGCTGTTTCTAATTCTAAACCAAACTCTCAACACTCCTTCCAAAAATTTCCCTCTGCTACCCATTTTTCTAATTCTACTTGTGCAACATCATGGAGTGAAGCTCTAGGAAAACCAAAGATTACCTCACTATAATAGATCAACATTCTATGTAAAATATATATATATATATATATATATACACTGCATATTGCCGTAGTATAGAGCACTTTTCTCTCTTGCGAAGAATTTCTAAGGTTTTACATAACATACACCAGAAATGTTTATGGTATGTATTTCATATTATCCCCAAAATTTCTTTAAACATAATATTAAAGCCTAAATCATTTGAATAATTTTTCATTTTAAAGTATCAAACTAAGCCAAACTTCACACACATTCTATTTAAGAACAGAAACCGCGAAATCACCCGCATTTCTTCGCCGTTTTTTTTTCTTTTCTTTATCGCACTTTCATATGAAAGACGTATTTATCACGGCTATATTTCATGACGGTTTGCCTTCTTGTACTGAATGCCAGATGTTCCTGCAGGCAAAAGTGAAAAATGAAGACAATAATTTACGGCGACTAGAGGGCAGCAGTTTTTTTTTTTCCTTTCTTTTTCAGGAAACTACTGGTGTTCGAGCAACCGAAGAAGTTCAAATCTAAAATATTATGATGAAATGAACGCACTTAACTTACGCCTCTTATATTTAAAAAAGATAAATTTCTACAGTAGAATAAAAAATGTGCTTAGGAAAAAGTCCTGGGATGAGTTATTAAATTATGGGATCATTTGCAAGAATTAAGCCAATTTTGCCATTTTCCTTCATCTGAGAGAAAGAAAATTCATGAATTTTTTTAAAAATAGTGAAAGTGATTGAAATTATAGACTGTAGAGGAAGTGTTGTACGAATTAGATATAGTATTTGAGTATAGCATTTTAGTTAAAACTTATATAAAACATATAAATTATATTTAATCTAAATTCAGGACAGTTGTACTAAAAAATACGCTGCATCTTTAATATGTATTAATAAACCATTTATGGTGCATAGCATAAGGCAGATTTTTGTACTTGGGGAATTATTTTGTAATATTTAGGTTTAACATAAAAAATGTAAAATAATTTTCAAAAGAAACACATTAAGAATGTTTAAAAATAACAATTAAAAAGGAAACTCTCATTTTTGCATCAATAATTTTTAATTTAATAATTATCATATATCAAAACGATTCCATTCCGGATGACAATTGCAGTCCTGGTGGTCTATTGGTAACCATACTTGCCTGTTAAATGCAAGATCGTGGGTTCAATCCCGGTCAGGGTCGATGGATTTTTTTCGGATGTAAAAATCCTAAGTATGGCTTCCTTCGGAAGGGAAGTAAAACCGTGTGTCCTATGTCGTAGATTTACGGCACGTAAAAGAACCTCAACTCTGAAAGAAGAAGCCCCTGAGTAAAATTTATCGGCCGTTTCACGCCCTGAATTGAATGGGACGCTGATGACCTGAATGACAATTAACGCCTTATTTTGGAACTCTCAACACAAGTTTCGAAAGATTACAAAATTCAGTTTAATTAATACCAAATATATTTATTAATATTCTTTTCTAATACTTAGTTCAATTGCTCACTACTTCAACCCTTGTTTTCTTATCTTCAACCTTAAGCTCAAAATTGTCTAAGTTGATACTAAGCAGAAAAAACTACTAGCCATCAGAATAAGAAATAATTTTAAAAATATAAAAATTGAAGAGCGATTGGCAGCATGGTATAAATATTGAATTACAAAAATAATATTCTGAAAATTTCAAAGATAAACTTTTCAAACTGTGAACTAGACATGATAAATAAAGCAGTAGCAGACTAATAGAACTTGGAGAGTATTTTACAGAAGTCAATATATGAAAGGAACAAAATAGAAGATTATTATATCCATGAATAAATATACACATGAAACTGAAAGAAAAATAAAGTAAGGGACTTAAAATTGTAACGGCAAAAAAGGTAATAGAACAAGTAGACGGAATTTAAAGTTTGTAAATGTCACGTGTGATATAAAAACAGGACAGTGCAAACAAAGTAAATGAAACAGCTTAATTGTATGAATGAACCAATAATATAATCACTAGAAAATGAAACAGAAGAGAACAGTTTGTTAAATGTTTATAAAGTGATCTTGCAGCCGAAACTATTATATGATTGTGAAATTTGGGTAATGAAAATAAACAAACAAATGAGATGAATTCTTAAGAGCAATATACAAAAAATTATTGACCACATAATAAATGAGGAATTGAGAGAAGAATTAGGATTATATGCATAACTTCAACAAAAAAGATAAGAGGAACAAAGTAACTCACGAGCAGAATATGAAACCAGAACGACTGCCAAAATTATAAACCAAATAAAAGTAGAAATTTAAAACGACACAAAAATAATGCAATGAATATAGCTAGGTATACACAGCACTGTCTAAAGGATGAAGGAGAGAGCAACAGATAGACCTGTCTTACTAATCAATGTAATTCAATAGTCGTTGACAATGAAGAGGAATCGCTTGAAATGGATCTTTGTAAATTTTACTTTCTTTTTCTCAATTTTTAATGGTGATTAACGCCCATTTTTACTACAGAGGCACCACAGGCGGTGGACACACATGATACATAATATGAAATGATAAATTGGGAAAGGATTGTTTTAGGAACGAAACGTTCCGGGCGTAAGTTTAGGGTACCTCCCCGGCATTTGCCATTTATGAGGACTGAGGAAAACCTGGGATAAACCTCAGTAAGGGCGGGCGGTCCTGGCAGGATTCGAACCCCATACCTCCCGTTCACGAATCCAGGTCTTAACGACCTTGGCCACCCGTGATGGTTTTGTTGCTGTTGCTGGTAAACTTCCACCTCTTCTGTTTTACATTGAAAGTCCTTATTCTTTTAACTTTTTCTTCGTTGAATTTAATACTCTTCACCATTATTTATTTCTATTGAAATCCGAAAATTACTTCTTGACCAAATAATAAAATATCTTAATTTGTTTTCTTGTTGAAGTTATTAGCCTTGTGATATAAATACATAAGAACTTTCATAAAAGATATTTATAGAGCAATACATTCTTGAAATGTTCCAAGATGACACTTGCGACATCAACAACTTTAAGGACTGGTCTCCTAAATTAAAACGCTCAATCATCTTTCACATATCCTGCTTATATTACTAAACTTTAGATTCATATTTAATATTAATTATCATATTTGGTTGCCATCTATGTCACCTTATTCCTACATTGCTTTATATTTATGTTCATTCTAAAATATTCATTTCACTTCCTATATTGCCATTCTTTCAGTACAGTATATTCAGCAAGATGCATTTAAAAAGTTTATCTTCTAAACTTTTTGCATCATTCCTGCTTAGTTTCGAAAATGTTGAGTTAGTTGAATAGGTAGAAATGATGCAAAATCTTATAAGATCAGTTTTTAATATATATACACATTATACAGTAACTGTATACAGCTAATAACATTGCAGTCAAGGCAATAAAAACTTTGTTCGATGGATTGTCCTACTAAATTTGCTAATAAGTTTCTGATTTTCTTTTGACGGCAACAAAAATAATTATACTTTTCAACCTCCAGAGTACATATATTTTAACTGTTTCTCTTTCCCAGTTTACATTCCTGTGTCGTATTTACGTAATATTTGTACTAAACGGTTTGGTTACATTCTCAGTATATAATTATTTTAATGTAATGTTTATTGAAATTTTAAAATTTTTATTCACCTATTTCTATTACTTATATTGGATATTTCTAACATAGTAAGCTGTATTTTTTTTTACAGAATTGTGTTTTCTTTTGGGTTAGTTTGTACTTTCTATATAATTTGTATTTATGCAAATAATTACGACTATAGGGCCGTAGTGATTAATGTCGACTATTAATTGATTATTCCAAGTTTTTGTTTTTAATGGCATACTGCCCTTGAAGTATGGAACCTAATTGCGTGTGTTGTTTTCCGGTTCTATACTGTATTACATTTTCAATTTATTCAAAGATTTTTCAACGCCTGCAGATAGAAATCATGTATAACACAAAATTTAATACCGACAATATTTATAAGGAAAAAAAATTGCCCTTAAAATACCTGAATACAGGAATTTACAAAATAATAAAAACAAAGGAATGAGTATGAAAGTCTAATAACACAGAAATAGTCCGTATTCAAGAATTAATATGAAGCAAATGAAATATTATTTTTTTAATTTTTCATTTTTATTCTTTCATATTTTTGTAAATATTCAGAGAAATAAACTTTTGTTTTAATGAATAGATTCTGATAGAACACAATGTTATTCACTGACATTTCAAGTACACAAAGAAAGGTTGAGACTTGGAGAATGAAACGTTTACTACAATTATGGTACAATTAAGAATAATTTGCAAAATTTGTAAACTGTAAAATATGGATCTAAATAGAGAGAAGTGCGTTTTGGAGGGACTTGAACCTATAATCTCTCGTAGAGAACTTGAATATGAAAACCTAGTACAGCAGAACGCTCTGCACAAACCTGTTTTAATACGTTTCATAATACGTGTAAAATTCAATTCTAAAGAAAATTATATTCTTTAGTTTCAAATCTTACGGTTGCAGTTTTTCATAGCAACAGATGAATACAAACACGTATGTCGCTGAAAAATTGTTAAACTCTAAAAATAACTGGGAGGATGAACATTATAGAAAACAAAGACAGTATTTTAATAATGTTCAGTTCTGAAGCATAGACTTTGAAAACGAAAGCTAGAGGAATAGAGACGATAAAGAAGGAATATCTTAAATTCATCGATAAAATAAAAAGTGAAGTCATTTGGCTTATGTATTAAAACGCAAAGCAAATAAGACTGTAATAAAATGAATAAAGATAATTTTCGAGAATGTTCCTATATTTGTTGTTTTGCTGAAGAATGTGCATGAATCGCTATGACAATAAGATGCATAACTATCTTTTACTATTAGAAACAAAATGTATTCATGGTAATAGTGAAATGCCTCTCATTATAACAGATGAATTTAATATTTTTATAATGGTACTTAGGTAGAAAAACTTTACTTGTTGCCTTCTTATTCTTTGTAACTTACATATACCAAAACGGCAAGAGATTTATATCAAGAGGTTTATAAGCTTAGTGCTGCAAGTACATAGTTCAGCATATTGTATACTTTTTATTTCAGTATGTCTGTACATTACGTGTTTTGGGCGCGCTGCTAATAAAAGAACAGAAAGTTATCCAATTTTGTTAAGGTTTAACTAAAAAAGCCATATTGACAAATATTTTGTCCAGTATTCAAGGATTACTCCTCGGTCAAAACATACCGATACATTGTCACATTTAAATTGAAAGTGCAGAAAAACTTCTGCATTTATTTTTCCTACAGTTTCAGCAATTAATAGGAGGATTTCAAACGGCTGACAAGGAAAATATAAAATTTAATTAAAGTAACATTTTAAGTTTGAAACCTTACACGTTTCTGATGGTCTTGTAAGCATCGATACTCTTTCTATTACCTTTTCTCTCAAAATTCTAAGGAACTGCAAAAACATTACAGAAAATGTGTAATAGAACGTAACATTATTATTTATTTATTATTAATTTATTTACGGACGCTCTTTAACAGCTCAGGTCATCAGCGTCCCATTCAATTCAGGGCGTGAAACGGCCGACAAATTTTGCTCAGAGGCCTCTCTTTCAGGCTTGAGGTTCTTTTTCGTGCCGTAAATGTACGACACGGGACCCACGGCTTTACTTCCCTTCCGAAGGAAGCCATACTTAGGATTTTTACGCCCCGAAAAAATCCATCGATCCTGGCCGGGTTCGAACCCGCGTTTTGGGAGTAGGAGGCAAGTATGGTAACCACTACACCACCAGGACCGACTAACGTAACATAAGGTAGCAGACTTTAAATTAGTATAAAATTCATTAAGGAAACAGGGATTTTGATAAAGACGTATCGAGATATCCTTTATTAATAGGTTCAAAATTTAAATGGTTTTAGCACGTAGATAAAGCATAAGTTTTTTTACTCTATGTTCTTAACTCCATGTATATAGGACAAATAGAAGGGGCAACAAATTAATTTTGTTAAAAAATATGGCTCTAGAACTGCAGACCGCTGGAGAAGGATCAAGGAAGAATTTAGTTTTAACATGATGGGGCTCCGCCTCACTGTGTGGTTGTTAACATCATTTTCGACAATTATTGATCTTAATTTACTATGGGACTACGTAATCTTAGCGTGTTATTAATTTGTCTGCTTGGAGTTGCATCTTGTACAAATTTTTGTACTAATTGTAAACACATATTTCATTAAACACTGAATTCTGGATTATGCTTTTTATGTTTTAAAGATATTAATAGCACTTTAAAAATGAATTTGAAAAATACACATCAATATTTGGAATATTGTCATAATAGATTAATAGAGGCTGAAATATTATGGTACTTCTAATGATACTGTTAAAATATCGTCCATTTACTTGCGTTTGTTGACCAATATCTAAATGCTTTATCTATAGCATGGTCATTAAAAACTAATAGTGTTTCTTTTAGTCTCTTCTATTACTCCGAATTGTGAACTTTGTCTTTTAAGTGTGACTCGCAGTCCATATTTGCCAAATTTAGGAAATTTGCAAAGGGAATTTCAGCATTCTCTCTGTCTCATGTTTAACGTATCGTGTCGCCTACCTGAGATTGTTCGGAAGATGCGACACTTTTTCTTTTCGAATGAGGATATACCCTTATCTTGTCACTTACCTCTTTTGGAGACCAAATTCAGACTTTCCAATTTATAGTAGTAGGTGCATCTTTATTGTTATAAAATTCTATATACTGAATTACAAATATATTTTATGCACAAGTCGTGGACCGTACATGCTTAAATATGAAGAACAATTAGTAACAGTAACACATAACAAAAATATAAAGCTATAATAAATAAAATAATTAATTTTAAAAATGGTAAGAACAGTATTTACAAACACAATAGCGGAAACAACTTACATATTAATTACAATTACACCAGTTATTGCATTCTAACCAGTAAATAAATTGCTTCTAGCATCTGCACTTGTATGCCAGTCGACCTCTAATTGCCTTAAAAAGTGCCAATTTTTATACAGACACATGAACACGAAATAGGCTCCAACACAACCAGTGAATGCACAATCTGTACATTTAAAACATTTTCCGCCTTAGACGTTCAAACGACTTTTAAAAATAACCTGGAATATATTTCGTTCTCTCTTTAAACATTGGAAAATACGACAATCTTGCAACATGGCCTTCTTGGAAAGCAGGAAAGAGGGAGAAGTGGGAAGTCAGATAGCTTCTTGTATGCCTCACACGATAAGGGTCAGAAGGAAGATTAATGCGCTGTTGCCAGTATAGGCTTTTAGAATACTTTCTCAATTCCCAACACACAGATAACATTATTCAAGTTTTAGTGCTCTTTTTATTCATAAGCGCAAAGTTTGATTGCAGATTTCACATTTACAATCTTCCTCCAGGTTCCAGTGTTAGACTTTGAGAAGCTGTCTATTATACCACATGTTCAAATGAAAAGAATTTACCACATTCTCGGACAAATTGATTACGAGAATACTTTCCGCAACCATATTGCTCTACTCATAGATTCGACTCCTGAATCCCGAAAATTACAGCAATTCTCATTGATTTAGAAACACGCAGCTATTAACGCTGATTAGTGTAGACAGCAATTATGGAGCTGAATTATGACAGAACTTTGCAGTGGAGCTCAGACATCCATCTTAGTTTGTTTATTGCTCATTACAATGGAACACGCCATTACCGGACAATGGGAAACGCTAATTCCTTGAAGTACATCTCGGTCATAAACACGAGAAACATGGCGGGCCATTGTGCTCCGTCTAATTCTTCCATTCTCCAAAGGTATGAGCTATCATAATGTTGTATATTAAAGTATTTGTAAAACTGAATACTTTAAAATACAGATATAATGCTATTTATGCAAACGGAAGAACTATCTTTTGTTTTACAGTTTAAATGATATTTTTAAAGCGAAATTATTACGAACATTACATTTGGCGGCGAAAAATTGGGCAAGAAAATTCTTAATAGACTAAATCTACATTTCTCATAATTAAAATATGTTAAAAGGTGTAAAAATAAATAAATTCTACATAATGACACATGCCCAATGAAGCCGCAATACAGTTAAATGAACTGTGAAGAAAATTATGTTTGAGAAAATTTGCAATCAACAGCAATTTCTTATTATTAATTTAAAATAAAAATTCGCGACTTAACAAAAGTTAAAATTTGAGCCAAACTGTTGACAAGACCTTCTTAATAGCCTGCTTCTCTGTAAAAAAGGTATATGTTTAATAATGTTCCCAATAAACTATAAGCAATTTTTCAGTTGAAACCAAAAAACTCTTGGCATATACAGTGTTAGAAGCTTTTAATCAATTGTAATACATTTAAATAGTTTTCATGATATCCTTTTGACTTTACACATGACAGAACTCTCTCTGGCCATTCATCAATAGTATTAACCAACAATAATCTAGTAGGAGGCCCTTGCCGTGCAGAAATGACATAGGAACATATCATCAATCTAGTATTGCTTGTTTTTGTTTAATTATGTATGAATTTATTAATCTAACAATTGAATAGGTAATATCATCCAGAGAGTGAATTTATACAACATGAAAGGATTATGTTACTGAACAAAACTTGAAAGTTTTTACTAATTTACGATAGGTGAAAATATTAAAAATGTCACATATATTTCACTGAAAATGAAAGCATCATAAACGATTACAGGGTTTAGGCCTAAAGCCTAAGGCCTGCTATAGTTACGGCGAACTATACGAGTAAATGCAAAATGAAAACGGTATATAATAACTAATAAGAATTAGTAAATATTAGAAGTAAAAAATGAAACAGAAATTTTTGAAATATATGATCTATGATCTTGAAAAAAAAACGGTGTTTCGGATAAATCTTAAGAACAGCAAACTTGGCAAATGTATATACTTATGTGAAAACTTTTTTTTTTTTGAATAGTGTTTAACGTCCGTTTTTACTACTGAGGCACCAAGGCGGTGGACACTAGTGATACATGAGATGAAATTATATATTAGGAAAGGATTTTTTTAAGGAAGGAAACGTTACAGGCCTAAGTTTAGGGTACCTCCCCGACATTTTCCATTTATAAGGACTGATGAAAACCTGGAAATAAACTCAGTCAGGGAGGACGGTCATGGCGGGATTCGAATCCCAGACCTCCCGCTCACGAGTTCGCGCCTTAACGACCTCGGCCACCAGTGGCGGTCATATATGTGAAACTGATTTATACTGAGTGTTTAAAAGTCATTTTAAAGTTGCAAAGCATAGTGATGAATGCTTATTTATTGTTATCTTGATTTAATATAGCTATATTAATGTTACAGTAAACTTAAAACATATAAATTTTGTCTATGTAATTGAAAATGTCAGCATTCAATTCTATGACACTTGCAAATGCTACAAAACATACAGATTGACGCAAATATGTTACTGGTTGTAAAAATGAAAACTAAATTTTCTCCCAGTACTGTTCTGCATAGTTGTCATAAATTAAAAAGTAAAATTTGAGTTATATTACGAAATTAATTGCATAAATTAGCCGGAAAAGTATACCAGGCGTGAGATAAAATTAACCTAACGTAATTCTTGAATGACCATAACCCCTTTATTGTCATTTTAAAAAATGCATACACCTAATCATGGTAAGTGAAACTTATCTAATTCATGCCACTTTTAAGTATTGTATTATCAATAAATAATCATGTACATTAACATTAGTGTCTTAACTTTTTAAAAAGGGTATTGGTAATTTTGTCAGAATGCAATGTAATCCATGTTTTATTCTTCAATTAAATGTAGTATTATTATTCTTGGCTTACTATTCTTTTGTAATTAGCACGTATAAAGTATAATTATATCCTAGTACAGTATCCGGTTACTTACCCTCAGATGGCAATATATTAATGGTTCAATTTGTTTCATGATAACTGTTAGCAGTTAAATTTGTACTGCGGCATTTGTAAATCATATTTGTTAATAACACAGGCATTATACATGTTTATGATCTAATAACATGTTTATAAAACTACACTCAACAAACTATCTGAAAACATTTGATTGTATTCCTCTATCATTTACCAACCGATAGTAAGAAACATTCGGATTGCCAATCATTAGAAGAAAGCGTCATCTCGCTTTCAGTATAATTACTTGCAATGAATGCGCACTATCATCCCCCCCCCCCACCTGCTCATACGCACGCTGTAACGAACGGAGATTTTCCAATGCGTCCTAACACTGTACATGTTAACAATATGCGATAATATTAACATACATTATTGTCGTCTTCACCACCATTTTTATAGTCACGGTCGACTTAGATACTTGTCAAAAATTGTATTTGACAAACTTTATCATAGACCTTAAATAAAATTGTGGTGTTTAATGAATATTTGGGAGTTTTCATGGAAACTTATCGGATTTTTTAATTTACCACAATTTTGTTGAGATCTCACGAGACCCTGTCAACCGTTTACTATGTCTATAAAGTATCAGGCATGAAACATTTTCGTTTCTATATCTGTAGTTGAAAGACGAGGTTTAAAAATGACAATAATATAAACCTGTACAAATATTTCGTTTGGTTTCTCATAATTCTGAGTTTTCCACGACCACAGCTAACACACTAAGCCTCACCATCCATTGTTCATTTGCTTGCACCCTTACTGTTGCGAAAAGCTGAAACTGTTGTTCATCGTGATTATTTTAATGCATTATAAAAGTTGAAATTATCCGAATCCTATAGACCAGCTCTAAAAATGGCCTCATTGGTCATCTAGTGGACAAATTCTAACAGGTAACTTGCACGGTGAAATAACTAAAAACTTTAAATTTTCCATGAAGTTAAATATGCAAAAACGCACGAAAAACTGAAAAAACTGACTTCATATCTATAACCTTCATCTCTACTTCATTTCAAGACAAATAAATATAACTGTAAAATTAGGATAACAAAGACAGCGTAAAGGAGAAATGAAAACAGAGAAACACAAAAAAAAAGTAGAATAAAGAAGAACCTAAGTTCAAAAACATGTAAATAATAAGCACAACGTGTAACCAACACTTCCCCTTGTTGCTGTGATTTATTTCGGGATGCCGAAGTGTTTTGTTATTGTTTGACGTTTCACGCTGGCGCTATAAACAGGACAAATGATGCGTGGCGTGGCGTATCGATACGCTCGTAAATTTCGCCATCCCGTCCGTCTATCATGGTTCACTGGTCAGCACAAACCATCATCACACTACAGTCTTTCACTTGCGAAAAACCGTAAAGTGAAACCTCCGCTGATCCCTAGTGATGGGTGTTATGCATACACGGGAAAACATAATGTACTTCCGCTTCTTTTAAATTTATCTGCTACATATAGCCTCCGATTATGTAAGCAGAAACAGCAGCGTAGCAAAGGGGTGAACACTATAGAAAGCAAAGGATAAAAGAATATATCTACATTAACCTCTTTGTATCTGCCAATTCATTTCAACAGTACACACTTTAAAACATTTGCAAATACTACGAAGGCAAGTCAAAAATATCTACACTTTCGCCATCACATACCTATAAGGTTGTCATAGTATCTTCCTAACACGCATGTTATACCACCACGGGTGGCAGAGGTCGTTAAGGCGCGGACTCGTGAGTAGGAGGGGAACCCCGCCAGGACCGTCCTCCATGACCGAGGCTTTTCTCAGTCCTCATAAATGCCAAATGCCGGGGAGGTACCATAAACTTAGACCTGGAACGATTCCTTCCTTAAAATAACACTTCATTTCATTTCATTTCATTTCATTTCATTTCATGTACCATCAGTGTTCAACACATGTGATGCCTCTGTAGCAAAAAACGGGCGTTAAGCACCATTAAAAAAAAAAGCATGCTTGAGATTTGTATGACGAGGACGCGGGTACGGAATTTGACCTTGCTCGCGTATCTATCACAGTGTAGGAATGTCTGCTTCGCTAGCAGTTTGCGCCAAGGAGAAACAATGAGCAGTGATCGGATTTCTCCAGTCGTGAACGGGGTTCAAATGCATCGTACACATGTACCGAATACGGCAACAGACCAACTAACCGTTTTTTTTTTGTTTTTTTTTTTAAGTGCAAAAGTGCATATGCTGAACGCTACATGGAAAACAGGACCATCAACAGTAAATTGTTGGACAAGAAGCTGAAGCCAACCACAAACTTAGCCGCGCAAGAAGCGGTGCAAAAGTGACCGCCACCAATAGAAAAACTTTTTGGAAGGAATACGCAAGCTTGCGGCCACTGGACCATCTGCATTGAAAAGGGAGGAGACTATATAAAAAATTATGTACTCGTTTAAACCCTACATTTGTGTACATTGTATACATAAAGTGTATACCGAAAAGTGTGGATAATTTTTGACTCGCTGTCATAATGACTATCAAGTGATCATTTATTTAAGCATATCACAAATTTAAAATATTTGTTCCTTTATTTTACTTCATTTCTACGACAAATATTGTTTCGTGATTCAACTGATGGATTAACTCCATGTAACCAAGTGTTAGGTAACATATTATACAATTTGTGAGTTCATACCAGTCCAGTTGATCTTATTGGATAAAACTAATAATTTACATTTAAATATAATTCTATATTTAACTCCTTCATGTTTAATTTTTCCTCTCTAAATGTCTTACTCTTCTGCTATGCTTTAATGTATATTTAAAATCTAAATTTCAGAGGCAAGCGTTATGTTAATATTTTACTATATTAAATATTTCAATTGTTTTGTAATCACGTTACCACATAAAATACAATTTAATATATAAATAGTCAATTTTCGGCTACTAGGTGTACAGTAGCCGGCGATACGCTTCCTTCCCTTTGTCATCTCATTGGACGTTCCTTTCTGAATCTGTTCTCATGGCAATGCACATCGTTCGTGAAGGTCTTTGACAGATGACTTAGAGCAATGCATTTTGGCTTTGAAGAAGTTTTTTTTTATTAGATGTGTTAAGAATGTAGCCCAAACGTTGGATGTGCCCGACTTGAAGCAGGTTTTATATGCGGAATTTGATGTAGTCATTCGGCCGAAGGTCCCACTTCATACCCCGGGTCGTTCAGTCGCCTTTCGTGTTTTATTGGTCACGGGAGGAGGGAGATGGATCAAATCACACGAGACCTTGCTTCATTTTAACGCATCGCAATGTTTCATCACACTACTCTAGTTATCGGCCAACTGGTCCGTTATATCTATAACTTTGATGACACGTACTAAATATGCTGCATCTGTGTACCTCTCGCCTACTGCCACTGGTAAAGCGATGTTGATCATCAGAGAACGAACGAAACGTATGTATGACTGAGGGAGTGTGCGAAAAACATATATGTGAGTGAGCCGAACGTAAGACTGGAAAAGCGTAATAATGCCTTAACTTCCTGACCTGAACTGCGGCTGCCATTTGGTAAATACTGTCTGGTAGAAAAACGTGCTTTGTTAGATTTGTTTCTCCTTATACATGAAATACAAATCGTCGCCACGTGGTTTCAAACCGTTACTGATATTTCAGCATGTACTTCTCAACTCCTTAAATAATAAAAAAGTAGATAGTAATTTCCTTTCCAGAAGCTCTACAGGTAAGAAAAGGCTTCCTTCGGAAGGGAAGTAAAGCCGTGGGTTCCGTGTCATACATTTACGGCACAATAAAGAACCTCAAGCCTGAAAGAGAGGCCTCTGAGCAAAATTTGTCGGCCGTTTCACGCTCTGAATAGAATGTGACGCTGATGACCTGAGCTGTTAAAGGGCATTCTTAAATAAACAAATCAAAAAAGTTAAGAAAAACACACATCGACGTTTTACTGTTTACTTGATATGGGTAAATTTTGAGCTATTATAAATAGTGGTTTAAGAAAGTTTGTTATTATCAACTCATTTCACAACCAAATTTCTAACATTTTATTTTTAAAGACATACTTCAAAACTGAGATGTAATTATTACCTTGTTTCAAAATATTTTGTCCACTATCGTTGTTTTGCAAATTGAGCTGCCAAATAAAATTACGTGTGCGGGAAAACCAGGAAGTGAATTTCCCAATTAGTTCCCATTCACATACTGCATGTAGTGAGTTTATACTCTGGTGACATGAACTTCACGATATCGCCACTCGCGTCCAGCATTTGCTTGATATAACGAGTTTAACAACTGCTCCTGTATTCAGAGAGTCCATTTCAATAAAAACAATACCTCTCCCTTGAGACATGCCATTACTGTTAATGGATCAAATATGCGTGTATCACCGCTTGTTAGGAAACTCCAGTTCACAATAACCAATACACTTTTGAGACATAATTGTATATTTCAGGCAGATCTTGTAGCAACTGATGCAGTGCATATCAGAGGGAAATGGGAACAGTTTTCATTACAAGAGTCAAAAACAGAAATGAGTGAATGCCATGGGAAGTTGAAAACTGAAAGCTTTTAAGTTTCGCCATAGTTTTATAACAATTTCCAGCTTAAAAATGAAAAACTGATTTCTGGGTACCTATTTTGAGGGTATAATTAAAATAATGGGAGAGAGTAAAAGCATCTGTATGCCCTTCCTTGACTAATTGTTTCGATAAATATCTTAGGAGACAAAGGTCTATGGTGATAAAATAGTACGTACAGCGAAATTATTTTGTAATATTGTTTCCTTTGAGTTAATTACCTAAAACATTAAACAAGCTGGGTCATTTGCCTGTATATTTCTCGATGTTTTCCTATCACAATCTTCTCTATTTCTATTTAGCTGCATTTAAATATCTTTCACATCTTTCTGTTTCGCTTGATATCTAATTCGAATAAAAATCCCCACATTCGCTTTAGATGCCCAAACCACATCAACAGTTTTTGTTGAATTATATTTTGGCACACAGGGAAACGTCAATGTGAGGAATGCACTGTTAAGATCATTAAGAAACAGAATGACAATTGCGGAAAGTTTACATGTATGTAAGCAAAATTAAGAGTCCCCACATGCGCAAAATGGAGAAACTTGTGTTTAACGGTCAAAAGTAAAGTCGAGGTGAGAAGTTGTGGCAATGTCCCTCCTGGGAATCCACCTTAGTTAGCGTCCATCATGAATGTGTTAACTGTTCATTATAAAGACTACCATATTAATGTTTAAATAATGTTTGCTTTTTCAGTTAATACCTAACCCTGATATTTTCCCACTAAAATGCTATTTAAAGTTAGAATGTTTTTAGAATGATGTAGCTACGCTTCCAACCATGGCCCCAGTTATTTTGATTTGGTTTGGTTTAATTACGGACGCTCTTTAATGTCTCGGGTCATCAGCGTCCCATTCTATTCAGAGCGTGAAATGGCCGACAAATTTTGCTTAGAGGGTTCTTCTTTCAGACTTGAGGTTCTTTTACGTGCTGTAAATGTACGACACGGGACCCATGATTTTTACGTCCGAAAATATACATCGGTCCTGGTCGGGATTGAACGCGCGATCTTGGGTTTAGGAGACAAATATGGTTACAGCTACACCACCAGGAACATGTGTCCATCATCTTGTTACCTAAGTAGTAACAATGGACGTTAAAACTATTAGATTCATTCCCTTGTTTAGACTTCGTGGTTTTCTCGTCCTCTTTCTTAAGTTCCAACTCTGGTGGATAATCAATATTCTTGCATGCTGCGTATTTACCAGTAAGCATAACTAGCTTCCGATAACTGCCACTTTTCATTGCAATCACAAATCTATATTAGCTGCCGAAAGGTCCCGCACCATAGGCAAAATTGTAATATAAATGTATTTCAGTTTTGTTGCAGTGAAAGATATTTTCGCAAGAACAGCATATGCAAATATTCCTGCTGTGTTGCAAAGTTCAGAGAATACCCTGATATTAGTAACCAGTTTGCATCGATTGAAAAAGCAACATACTGACAAAGTGGTACAAAAATCAGTGATTGTCGGATTCTGCGCCCGTTCAAAGAAGTCAACCAGGAAAACTAGCCTGGAACAGAACGTTCTTCGTTCAACCCATTCAAGTTACAGCTCCTGCAACACTTACCCAAGATGATCCATGTGGGTGGTTCACGGGCAGGATTGATGAAAAGACCGACTTCCTATTCACCGTGAGTTCCCAGCGAAGCAAAATTTTACATGAAAGATGAAATAAACAATGTCTGCGCTACGGACCTCAGGAGAACTCCAATTGGTACGATCTCCCCACACAGCAGAGATCTTATCCGATATTAGTGTGGTGTTGCATCCAGAAAGTTCGTACTTTTTAGAAGGAAATGTGGACGGCAAAATGTGTCTGTAAATGCTGTTGTCAACAACAGATATTACTGGTGTGTGTCCCACTTCACTATGTCAACAATGCGATACTGGCTGGATGAAAGATTTCCTGCATACTGAATTCGTCGTAGATGCCGTTGGATGGGCCCCATGGTATTTAAATCCGATTAACTTTTTATTCTGAGAGTGTCTGAAGTCCCGGGTATACAGTGAAGATTCATTATGCACCAGGAATGAGGACTAATTATGTGCCATATCCCAGGTTATGGTCCCCAATTGTTCTACAACCATAAACACCACCTACGGATTCTACAGATCTGTCTGGGGTGCATATTGGACTCAATAGGATTTTGCTTAATGCGCGGAACTTTGCGACGCCCTATGGTTTCATCAACACGTAGTTACTACCATTGTTTTCTATGTTTAACATTTACGCAAGAAAATGCATATGAACATAGGTGGTTTTCTATAGGTAAAGTTTCATTAATGTTCGATATAAAGTTATTTGCCTAAATCTTGTACGAATTCGACAAGCCAATTATGGCGGCGTCTTTTAATTATAGATAATTGTTAGTTTTGCAGCAGAAAACACGTACTGAGTATCGAAACCCCCTGCACTCAAACAATTAACAATAAATAAACCTACCGTCCAAGTCTCATATTTGGCCTGGCTTTGCTGGCTAAACACACTGATCATAGGAATGAATGCCGAGCCACTGGTCGACACTTGTATGGTCCACCTAGTACATTGCCTTCAAATTCTTTCGCAACTTCGGTTATATTTTTCAAATACAAGGTTTTAATTTCTTATGACATTAGATACTTACAATTTGTTTTTAGTTGAAGAGTTTGTTTTCAAAACCAGAAGCTCAAAAAATCTCATCTTACACGAAGTAAAAAAATCTAAAAAAAATTCCTAAATCCTATTACTTTATGAGCATATTCAGGCCTCACCAACAAACTAACATTCTTTACACAAAACACCATTGTGCTATTGCAAAAATAATTGTTGCACACGTTTACTTTTAGTTAAAATTAAATATAATTCAATTATGAAATACAAAATTGATTTAAATATACTTAATTTTAATTGAACATAGATGACCAGGCCTAAGTTATTATTATTATTATTATTATTATTATTATTATTATTATTATTATTTATTCAGAATGGCTCAATGGTTGTACTAAAGCAAATACTATCATCAATAATTATGGTATATTCAATACAACGTTAATCATCCATAGACCTAATATACGACTGAACCTCATATTGCTCCTTTATATATAGACGCAAAGCTGCATCAAATTCTGTATAATCCCCATAGCCTTTCGGTATCAACTCTGCGTCATTATTCATTGAAAAGGCACTCTCTTTAGTGAAATAGGGACTCATTACTATTGCTTTTCATCACAAATTAATGGGGGCTTAATGGTATCATTAGTTTTTCTGATAAGAACTCGTGTCTAGCATTCCCCCAACAGCAATCATAAACAACATGCAGTGAAATGTTCGAAATAGAAGTTCATCTATACCATAAGTACCAAACAGAGAACATTCTACAAAATTACATGCTGGAGGTGACATGGGGTAATGATTTGTCAAGAACGAGGCTCTTCCAGGAGCAAAGTACAGAACAAGGTACCTACGAGGGTAGATCCCCAAGTTTCCGACCTCGCCGATAAACATTATCGCCTTCACAAAAGTCTCATTTGGTATCGTATCTTATTTGTTAAGTAAATAATTGCAACTGTAACTTCCGCTCCGCTGTGTTTTGATCAGATATAGTTGCACAAAGAAGGCTATGTGTAGAAGATTGTGACATGTTCAAAATGGAGCATCAAGCTGTTATTAATTTCTTCACAAAAAAGGTCTTCTCCAAATGAAATTAAACAGCGATAGGATGGTGTATATGGATAAGCATATATCCCTTATATTCTACCGTAAAAGAAAATAGGCAAAACTTTTTCGAATGGTTGAGAAAACATTGAAGACGAAGAACGTTCAGGTCGGCCCTTGTAGGTGCTCACTCCTGAAAACATCGCTCTTGTGGAAGGAGAACTTATGGAAGACCAGCGACTCAAAGTTATAGAAATAGCAGCAAGTTTGGGCCTTTCTAAAACAACAGTCCTTCTAATTATTCATGAACATTTAAACACGAATAAGGTGAGTGCTTAGACTTCTTTCCTCAGTCCAAAAGTTGCAACGAGTCATGTGTTGTCAGGCAATTTTGGAGCTCTGCCGTGACAACGAGGGAGAAGTTCTGTAAACCATTGTTACAGTAGATGAAACTATGATCCTCTACTATGATCCCTTGTTCAAAAGAGAATCAATGAAGTGGCGTAAACCTGGCGAAGCAGCGCTTCTAAAGGCCAAGGTCACTCAAGTCAACCAAGAAGATCTTCGCCAAAAGCTTTTAGGACTGTGAAGGAGTACTCTTCATTGAGATGTGTTATTTGAAAATAACACAAGCTTTGGGTGGATTAATCCTGCAGTCACTGATGAAAGAAACCACTCACAACAACGCACATGTGCTAAGGGATCACCTTGTCGTAGACAATGGACACGTGTATAGTTGTAAAATTTGATTTTTAACATTTTTGTTGTTATATGTGCAGAAGACACTGAAACCTCAACTTGTTGTGCTAATTTTGGTAGAGGTTTTGTTGGCGAACGTTAAAGATTTGCGCCAAGTTCGTCTATTTTTTTCTTCTGCTAACAGGAATTCGTGTGTTTCATATTTTGCTCTGAGCCTGTGATAATTAATTTATGGAGAATTGTGATTGCTCCGAAATCCAAGAACAGGCAAGCAGCAGGCGACCGTGAGTGGAGAGGTTAGCCTGCCTTGGCCGAGAAGCAACCCCCGTGCGAGGGATGAAGGCATATTCCGGAAACCCGATTTTGGCACATTTGTTATTCCCAAGGAGGTCAGGGGGTAAGTTACCGACCTTTACACAAGCTTGCCATGACAATTTCTAAAAGGGGCCTGTATAATTATGTTTAAAATATAATACATTGAAATTTACAAGTCCTTGTGGTATTGGTTAAACTTGTCTTAACGACTCGTGAGTGAATTTTCTAAATATTACAATCTTCAATCCAATGTTTTAAACTTGTATCAGAGACTGTTCCACCAGTATAATACATGAGGTAGATTAATAACGTTGATAAAATATAATTGTTGACATATTAATTTTATGTTGAGAAAACAAATTGCCATATAGACTTTCACGTGCTGCCCTTGACTCAAAAAAAAAAAAAAAAAAAAAAAAAAAAAAAAGATTTAAACGTTTAATACACTTATTTCACATTTTTATTATTGTTGACTTTTATTATAATACATTTTGGGTAAGAATAACATTGAATAAAAACTTGTGGTGAGAAAAATGTTAAATGAAAAAAATTAAGAAAAAGTTATTATGCAAAATAGATATAAACAACTGTAGTTATAATATTTTAATGGGTGTTTGAAATATTCACATGAAATATAAATGAAAGTAGGATGATTCAGTTTTAACAATCTTTAAAATTAAAAATAATAGTTTATCACAAATTAAAAAAAAACATTTCACCTATGAGCACAGCGAACTTTTTACTTTTCAAGTTATTTTTGAAAATGTTGGTTTTGACCAAAAATCTATATTTCAAATGCAGTTTTTTTTTATGAGATTTGTTTCAATTGTATTAAAATTAATGCAGATATTCAGTAACTTCATTGACTATTTTTCCTTCAAATTATGACCTTCTTTGTCTTTGCATTTTTAGTCAAGTTTCAGAAGCATTTTCATGTTCGCCATCATATATAGTATTATTTATTGTTGCATTCACAATTATTACAACGATCTCCAAAAATGTAAATAAACTTTAATGAAAGCATTGGTAATTATGGTACTTATTTCCATTTGCTAAGTAAGATGTGCATTAACAAACTGTCATGGGTTTATTCCATACTTTTATTCGTTGTTCAATGTAATAATTAACATACATCAATCAGGTCAAAGTGTCAAATCGAGTGATCTGTAGACGCGGCATATATCGTTTCTTCGTTTCGGTGGAGGATTTACACTAAACTGACGGGTGATCTGTGTACACAGCTGCCACAACAAATGCGTGAGAAAGTATTATTGATCTGCTGCCGCACGGACAGTTATCATTGAGAAGGATAATCGTATGTGCCTCGGTAATTTAGCGCACGCACTTCCGACACGTGGAATTGCTCATCCGTTGGGAAATTCGTGTTAATGCCGTGTCATGCAATAACTTCGGCTAAACATTATAACGAACGTACAATTTCCTCATCTACTGTACGTAATAAAAGTACATTTATGTCTTATGTCCTAAATTCTTCCAAATGTTCCTGTAAATATGAATATGTGGGATTTATAATGGAGTACAAAATACCAGCAGAAAATAGAACCATATCAAACTATCTACGACACATGTCGCACAATGATTCACACATATGTGGCAGCAAAGATTTAAATAATGAATAATATAAAACGAATTTCAGTTCATCTAAATTTTTGTTAAGGGCACCACCACACATTTAATCTACCATGGAGCAAAATCAATAGCCTTAATCAAAACATGTGTGCCACCAAAAAAAAAAAAAAAAGTTTATCAATATTTTCGAAGTTTCGCTTATGACAAGGAAAGACTTGAGTTATATTCGTACTAAAAATCTCATGAGGTTCATTTAAGAGTTCCTTACTGCATTGATGATATTCATTTATTTGAAAACTTCTGCAGTCGTTCGTTAGAGGTTCTATCCACGGCATTCCTATCGCACTCCTTAAAAACCTCCCATTAAAAATAACAAATATGTACAACTTCTGAAAGTGTATTCCTTCAGGCAATATAAAAGCTTTCCGCCAAGCGAATTACTTCGTTAGATTCCATCCCAGTAACCTACAGCCTAACCATACTAAAGTGACTAAACTAATCTTCTTACAACTAATACATATAAAATAGCAAATAAATTCAAATCTATACCAATTAAGAAACTCGGGGGATATTAAACAGAATGAACGTTACTTGCGTCTGCAATAACGCGAAATTGGAACGGAATTATTCAGGTTGCTGGCTCTAGAAACAATGAACATTAAGAACTGTATCAACAGGTGGATGTATGTTGTTACACAGGCTCCCAAATGGAGAGCTAACCCATATCTACCGTGAATGCTTTTCTTTTATATGCCTCTGGGAAACATTCAGCTGCTTTTAACGGAGAAATAGAAGCCACCCGCATTACATATGTCTACTAAACCTGAACAAACATTCGGTAGCGCTGTCGTCCTTTTCGATTAGAAAATAGAAAAACAGCATTCATAGAAAATATATCAACCTAACTGAACCATAACAAAAGTATTAAAATACTCTGTTACAGTGAACAACAGAGCAATTATGCTTTGTTAAACGAACTAGATGATGCACTGACTAAATAACTAAACATTATAGAAATCTCTTTGAACTAAATAAAATTATACACTGCTAAAAGGAAGAACACGTGTTCCTTTGCAACAAGAGCCGTGTGCGCAGGCGCGTTGTCGTGAAGAAGGGCACACATCCACTCAGCTTTCCTCGCCTTTTCTCTTTAATGAAAGTACGTAGTCTGTGCAGTATGCCAGCATAGTACTCCCCATTTACTGTGATGTTCTTCACCTTGAAGTCAATGAAGAGTGTTCCTACACAGTCCCAAAAGATTGTGGCCATGATCTTCTTGGTTGACTAAGTGACCTTGGTCTTTAAGCCACTCCATTGATTCTCTTTTGGACAAGGCAATCATAGTTTCATCTCCTGTAACAATGGTTTGCAGAACTTCTCTCTCGTTGCCACGGCAGAGCTCCAAAAATGCCCGACAACAGATGACTCGTTGCTGCTTTTGGACTAAGGAAAGAAGTCTAGACACCCATTTTGCACTAACCTTAATAATGTTTAAATGTTCATGAATAATTCGAAGGACTGTCATTTCAGAAAGGCCCAACCTAGCTGCTATTTGTGTAACTTTAAGCCGCTGGCCTTCCATAATTTCTCCTTCCATGAGAGCGATGTTTTCAAGAGCGAGGACCTATAAGGGCCGACCTATACGCTCTTCGTCTTCAATGGCTTCTTGACTCATTCCATTCGATAAAGTTTGGCCCATTCTTTTACGGTAGAATATGAGGGGGATGCTTTCCCATATACACCGTCCAATCGCTGTTTAATTTCATTAGCAGTAAGTACTTCTTTTGTGAAGAACTTAATAACAGCTAAACACTCCATTTTGAACATGTCACAATCTTCTACACCTAGCCTTCTTTATGCAACTATATCTGAACAACTGAATATAGCGTAGCGGAAGTCACAACTTCAATTATTTACTTAACAGATAAGGTATAGCACCAGATAATGGTTTTGTGAAGACTATAATCCTTGTCCGCGAGGCCGGAACATATGGACCTACACTCTAATATTCGTGGTTTGGGAAGTATGAGCTATTTGTTACAACTGCAATGCCTTTACCAAGTTTATTTTCTCTTCAACAAAAACAAAGCTTCAATTTTAAGATCTATCCATAACAGATGCAATGAACTAATAAAAAATTATTCTTGAAAGTTTTATTGTTCTTTTTAGGTTAACATTTCTATTAGCAAAAATTATAATTCATGAATTTTACACCGCTGCACGCCAAATATAGACGCTAATTTGCAAAAGGCCAAGTAATTTGGAAAATAATTTACCCCCTTCCAAAATAGTTGAAGTTCATCGTGATTAAAAGACATACAAAGCGCAATTAATCAAAATACTCTGTCTCAAGTTTTGACCGGTAATTGTACATTCAGCATTTTTCATTCGTCTCATTCCGGTTAACCTAAACTCGAAAGATTGTATCTCTGGCAAAGTTATACTTTTAAGTACGTTATGGTCTATCTTCCAAAGGCGGTTAAAGCTTCAACTTATGTTATACGAATCCTGTTCAAAGCTTAATAATACAAAACACACGAGTCTCTTCCAAAGAATACGTCAGTGATTTTTAATCCCAGCTATGAAGAACAAAGAATTTTATTAAATGAGATTTCATTGCAATGTAGTTGCATTATTAACAAATAAAATGCCAGAAAGTACATTTTCATACAAATTGAGACATGGAAAAAGGTTATGCGAAGGAAGAACATTTGAGCTTCATATTACAGAGAAAAAAATTATTCCAAATCTTGGCTACAAGGAAATAACCTTCCAAGGTATCACTTCATCATCTGTTTGTTGTCTTTGTAAGTAACTTTGGTAATGAATAAATAATAAATTTAGTGTTGCAGAACCAAGTAAAAACACCTAAAGCTAGGTAATGCGAAAATTGAAAGTAAGAAAATTAGAGCAAAATACTTCAGGGATTACCAATCACTTTTTCCTTTTACTATTACTAAATATCAAGATTTGAAAAATTTTAAGAAAGTTTTAGGCCCTAAATCTCATATGTTATTTTCAATTTATTACTTAAGTAATTATATCATTGGTTTTTGTAACTAAGAAAACTAACAAAATAAATAACCTGCTCAGAACTTTAACTCATAAAACTTCTATATTCTGACAAAATGTTAAAACATAACAGGTGTAAAAAAACAAATCTATATGGAGTATAGAATAATTATTAGTTTTAAACACGTATATATCTAGGTGAAAATAAAACTTTTATATAAGAACATTTATTTGTCAGTGCAGTTTTTCCATCCTATTAATAATGTTTTGATGCTACTAGCATTAATTTTTAAATTTAATTAACTTCCACTAATTTGATTTTGAAGTAAAAATGTAAACATAATAAATTTATTGTAGCAGTAAATATCGAGAAAAGTTAAAGTTTATAGTATCTCTGTGATATCTAAATATAATTAACCTCATCCCTATTGCCATTTTTGAAGAAAATCTGGCATATCATTGTAATTGATCTGTTTATTTTATATAGAAGAAGGAAATTAAAGGAAAAATTATAATTGAAACTATTATCAGATTGTTTTAAACCTTACCGTCATAAGGTCGTTAAGGCGGAGACTCGTGAGTGGAAGGTATGGGGTTCGATTTGAACCAGGACCGTCCTCTCCGACTGTTTTTTTTTATTTTTTATTTTTATTTATCTGTTTAGTGTTTTTTTTTTAAGAGGTTTTCATCGGTCCATAAAGCATAATGCTGGGGAAGTACTCTAAACTTAGGCCTGGAGCGTTTCCTTCCTTAAAAATATCCTTTCCCAATTTATCATTTCATCTCTGTCCACCGCCTGTGGTGCCTCAGTAGCAAAAAAGGGCGTTTAACACTATTAAAAAAATTAAAAGAGCTAATAAAGGAAAGTATTTTAACATTAATGTTCTATACTACACAAATGTGAAACATGAACAACAAAAACGAGCTATTAGAAACACACAAAACTTAAGAGAACTTTTGAAGAAATGTTGCAGACTACAGGAAATCCAAGTAACAGAAGAATGCAATTACAAATCCGATTTCAAATTTTTACTTAATAAAAAGTATTTTATTTATTCTTAATGCTATTTTTATTTACGTTGTACCTTTTTGCTAGCTAGAGCCCGCAGCGTTCATCATGCATTAAGCCTATTGTTTCGCTGTGGGAGCAAAATCTTTATCTACATTCCAAATGTCCAATCAGTCACAGAGGAAATGTCAGAGTACAAGGCGAGTTCATATAAAACGTTCTGTACATTTGCGGAGATTTAATTCCATGGTATACTAAAGGTTAGGTATGGGAAACCCCTTCATAATAAACCCAGATTAGCTAAAAACTTATTGAAAACATTTGGGAACACAAATCCAAAAGAACAGTATCATCCGAGGGTAAATTTTTAATATCTCTGATGCAAAGCTAAAGAAAGGTGTCATAGTGGTGCAACAGATATGGGAGGTAATGCAGGATGAATCATTTGAAGAAATCCCGACGACAAAGTGAGAGCTTGAATGCTTATAAAGAAATCGCTTGTCGCATGCCGCTCAAACTCCATTTCTTACTCGCATTTAGATTTTCCCCCGATCAATCTTGGTGATGTCAGTGACGAGATGGGCGAAAGGTTTCACCAGGACATTAAATTGATGGAAAAACGTTATCAAGCATTCTCCGACAGGAGTCCATGATGACAGATTATTGTTGGATGCTAAATCTTGATAGTTGGTATAAAGTGAACAAAATAAAATCGCATACTGAGCATAAATTTTAATTCTGCATTAAATTCAATTCAGGTGCTAAAATTTAAATAATATTTAAGTACTGAGATTCATAGTATTTATGTAAATATTTATACTGAAACATTTGGTGATAAAAGAGTGCTTGATATTATATTTATTTTAATACATTTAATGCACGAACAAAACTTTAAAATCTCTAGGTGATAGAAAAAACTGAACACGCTTCTAAAGTCAGAATGAAAAATTGAATTAATGGGAGCAGTTTGATCTCTGGTAATTAAAAGTAATTTTATTTTGTTGATCAGTGTAATTTTAAGCAGGACTAATCCAGGTTACAATTTATAAATTCCATAAAAGAAGATGCAACTGTTATTTGTGGTTCCTATTGTGAGGAATTGAAGGGGTGAATTTTGGACTGCTTTTAATGACGTAATGTCATTAGGGAGGGAAGGAGATTGTTCACTGTAATAATGAAGTTCGGCACTGGTTGGACATTTAATTTATTTTACAACTTGGAAGGTTCTGGAACATGCTGTTCTTCTGCGGATTGCAATTCGCGGTATTCATTCGCGTATTTATTCACTTGAACACGATGGTGATTATTATTGCCATTACGTTGCACTGCTTGACTGACTGTTGCTGCTTCAGAATGACTTAGAATTCCTTACACTGCCCTCGACTGAACTGGAAATGACTTTTGAAGGAATTACTTCTGACTGCCTGCTTTCCAATGACCCAACTTTCAACTGATGTAGAAATAACTCTTGAATCAACGACTGACCAAATGACTTGAACTGATTTTAGACTGAATTAGAATGAATGACGAATGAATAATTTCTGTCTGCCTGCTTTCCATTGATCAACTTTCAACTGCTGTAGAAATAACTCTTGAATCCTCCTAACTTCTGACCCTGTACTCCAGTTTCCTATAACATCGCCACGCCTCTCGCTAAATTAAATTCCCTCGATTATTATTCTATTCCTTAGCTATAGGTTCGCTATTGGTTATCTTAAAATATTCATTATATACCTATGTTCTCATTCGTTGAATTTTATTCCATGTCCATTGGCTAAAATTATTTTCCCCCTTCTGATCTACGAAATCTTCCCCCACTTGAGTTTTCCAAGAGCGGCCTGTCATAAATTTCGGCACTTTCCTTACATGCTTTATTTCTAAAGTAATATCTTTTCCCTCCCTTAGTTTAGATGAGGTCTTGCTTTCTACGAAAAGCGTGTCTCTGCCCGCGGTAAATCCTTTTGAAAAAGGGCAAGTACCGTTTCCAATTGAACCCTAGCTATTTGCAGTATTATTACTTCTCGGCGCCGAACTGGACTGCCCGTGATAGTTGACAATGCGTAAAGTTTAACCGAAAGATCTTTTTCTCAGGTACGCTAATGGCTTCCGACAAACAGCAGTTCCATTCCCTTTACAAGCATGACAAACATATGGTATTACAGAAAGATAACTTGAATATTACTTGGTAATCAAAAAGACATATCTACAAACATACGTTAATGCATATAATATTGGGGTTCTCCTTTTAATTGCAATATTAATACCATAGATTACCTGAAATAATATACAATAAGTATTATTATTATTATTATTATTATTATTATTATTATAGTAGTGGTCAGAAGTAATTATACTTAAAAAGGAAATTTTGGGGACAACAGTTCCTGCTTCAAAGACTAAGATACCCGTATTTTTAGAAAATAATCTAAGAGATCATTAATAAAAATAACAATAAGTAACATCAAAATATAAAAATAAATCAATATTTTCAACTTAAAACAACTCTTTAGAGTGTTATGAACACATGCGAGTATGTGAAGATCGCCTCCCCGTATAGTTAGTATGCTACCATGTTATGGGATGCTATTTAGCCAACGGTACATGCACAGGCTTTACTAGTGTTAGTTGCTAAAGCTTCGTTTCGCCAAAGAAACGGTTCTCAAAATGTGATTCGCGGATCTCGGAGTTCGCGAGACCTTCCTAGAGGGTCTAATGAAGGGGAGAAGTTTTCTAATTGATAAGCCAAAAAGGTGGACCGAACAGAAAATTCACAGTCAGTTTCCCCGACATCAGCAAGCATCTTTCGGCAGGAATATCAAAGGCTATGAAACCGTTGGTGCTTTTGTGAAAAATCGTTCTCTGAACTATGTGCTTCTTAAATGTAATATTATTACATATGGATACACAAAATTAAAAAAGGAAAATATTGAAAAAATGCATTTATTTAAATGTTATAAACAAGTGATAAACAACTTTAAAAGTTTGGATTCGCGAGTAAGAACATTTTAAAAGGGTCAAGGAAAGTTTGAGAAGAGCTACAAAAAAGTATCCTGGTTAATGTGTGCTGCTGGCGTGCGAGACATGTAAAGGCCAGATTAATTAGTGGAGGCCGTAGAGTAATATAATGAGGGCACGGTCTATGCCCATTAAGGCTGGATGACTGAATCTACTCAAAGTTATTGCGTTTGTTGTATATATTAATCTTTATTTGACGAACTAAAATTTTTCAATGACGTTTGTGACGTGCATAACCGATGACCAATAATAGATTCGAAGACTCACCCTGTTTTGCACAAGCGAAGTAGTCACTGTCAGGAACCGGTGGGGTCTTTGCAGGGTTTTCATTTCTATGTAGGCTAGCCTTGATCTCAGCCTATTTGCTTTTGTCTGCCCTTTTCCGAAATTTTATAGAGCCTAAAGTCTAACAGGAAAACCCGAGTGCTAACGATATTAATTTTAAATATAGTAATTTGCCATTTTAATTGTATTGTAGTAATGCTGAATTATGTAATTATTTTATTTTAACAGTAAATGTCATTCAATACGATTATTATTTTGTAAACTTACTCAATTGCATTTTAGTTTATGCGTCTGCATATGGCAGTTTGGTAACTTTTAATTTAGGTTTTCTCTCTATTTCTGCAGATTTTTACCTGCAGCGATATGTTAGATCATCGAGAAAGAGCCAACAATTCATTTCAAGAGTGATTTATGTATATGCATAGAAAAAACATATATAAATAGATTTAAAGGTGAGTCGTAGAACATGATCTTTTATTTTAAAACGTATTATGTAATTTAATGATCACGTACTAGAATATCATAATTTTGATAAGAAGGTGGTTACAATGTCATACTTTTCTTACGGGAACATTTTTATAGCATTACATAACCATTTCATAGTATATTCATATTTTTCATTAATTTCAAAGTACCATGCCCTAACCTACCCTGTACTAAAAGTGACGCTTCGCCACAACATAGGAAGATGGGGTTGCATAAACAGAACGGAACATGGCGATAAGTCTCATGTTGTCACATTTAATTATGATACTCAACATTTTGCCTTATCCATTAAATAATCTTAATATTCTCATTAAGCTTTTGACTTTTATTGCATGCAAGGATCCTCGGATCCTATTTTTTATGGGGAAACCATTTCATCGCTTTTATCCTTCCAGTCAATATTGTATAGCTGTACAAAAGGTTTACCTTAAAACAAAGGATATAGAATATGATTCGTGCCTCTATTGTAAATATCTGGAAACAACGCTACTGTAACACAATTTATAGCTTCCATGTAGCCACACAAAAATGGTTGCCCGTCTTTTAAACATGTGTAAAGCCCTCAGAGTGTAGTATATACAGTAACCTGTATTTACACACACACACACACACACACACACACACACACACACACACACACACACACACAACGACTTTTAGACTGTATCTGAAAACCATGTGTTTGATGTTAGCGAATACTGAACTCGAAGCCCCGGGCTTTCTGGTAATGCACACGTAAAAAAGTCCATGCCCCAAAACGCAGGAATAATACGTTAAGATAAATTAACCCCTGACATTTAATCGAAGTTTGCTACTGAGAGAGAATTATTTTGAGTTTTCCCTGTGGCTTAAGAAAAGTTTCCTTTATTGAGGTGACTTAGGCAACAAATAAAATCAATTATTATATATGAATCACATCAAACGCTTTAATGTAATCAACGAAAAGCAAATTTCAAAGGAAATATTAACTGTCGTATTATGAAATTAAAATATGAAAAGGTTCTTTAATTTATGAGTCCTTTTTTATTTTATAAATCTCGCATTTCCTTATTTCCTGATACCTTCTCCTCCTTTCTGCCTTATCCTGTTCACCTAGCCACGTCAGAATGGATTGATTTCTGGTCTATCCAAAGTTCTACTATACATCTAATGTACAGAGGGGGCCAAAAATGTATACACACTTGAAGTAAAGAAAAAACTGTGTTAACATAACAAAACTGATTTCACACAAACACAAACTGATGAGCACTAATCATCTTAGATTTTTACAGTTACAACATTTGCTCAAAATGCCCACCATTGGCGTCGATATACTTCTGAATATGTTGAACTACTGATTGAGCAACGTTTGCGAAAGTGTCCTCGGTGATTGCAGCACACGCCGTTTCAATTTCTTCCCGAAGTGCTGCCAGTGGAGTTGGTTTTCTACGGTATACAACATCCTTAAGAGTTCCTCATAGGTAGAAGTCCAACGGAGTTAGATCCGGAGAACGGTTATTCTGTATACACGTCTCCATTGCCTTTGAACTTCAACAACATTCTCGGTTTTCTATTACCACTTCGAAATTGTTTTCCGCTGTTCAAATGATAATCTTGGATCGATTTTGTTATAGTAACGGCAGTATAACATAATGTGAGTCACATCTGGTTACAGAACATCATACGATACTCTTGGATTCATTTGTTCATTGTTCATTTACCTGTCACGTAGCAACGTTATCATAATATATGTGAATCACATCTGTTTACAGAACATCATACTACACATTACTGCTGTTTTTCGGTCAAACTCCCAACTATATTAAATAGATATCTACTGTGAAAGTGTGTATACATTTTTTGGCCCCCGTGGTATACATGTTATGACGTAAACGTTCTGATAGGTAAGTATAAGCTTTCGCCTTCATTCCATACAAAGACTCATATCCGGGACAGCATAGGTTATACTTATTCTCGTTCTTCTCTTCATAACTGTTAGGTCCGGAGGCTTCTCCGAAGGGCAAGTCTTGTGACCCAGGTACCAAACACCTTAAAGTTTTATTATAAATAGCATAAAATTGTTGCTCATAATGTTATTAATGAATAGGGAAGCCAACGAGTAAAATTTAATTGTCATTTTAGGCAGCATTCATACTCTTATCTATTCTTTATGAGAGGGATTTTATTAAACGCTTATGCTCATGCAAAGTTGTAATAAATCTGTTATTGAGGTATTATTTTGAGAGCTTGTACCTTTACTTACAAAAGGATATTGCTTATTTACACGTTGTGTAATTTTGCTATTTTCAAGATGAAATTTATTTGTTGTGTATATCCTATTTACAATTATTATTGTTTAGAAAAACATATTGGAATTGTACATCGCTCTTAAGCTATGTTGTACGTTATCTTCCTATGGTCATGTTCTGGGGGTTTTCCTTCTAGTAAACTTTTCAGGTTAAAATTTGAACTGATATAAACGGGAAGGCATTCAACCGTCATACATAGCACGATGTTTCTGAAATTACTTTTAAATCATCTACAGTGGACACAAACATTTTCGTTTGCATGGCCTTCCGCAGCAGACAGTCTTACGACTCCAAAACCGCATGGTTATTCCAAGCTGCTGTTTCTCGTATTTACTTCCACTGCTTTTCAAATTTTGCTACATAGATCAAAGGGTGACAGACCGTTGAAACCACATGAAAACGAGAAAATGCGAAATATTGCAAAAACTTATTAAGTCCCTCTATTGACACCGTTATGACAGTAAAAAAGTCTTTAGGAAGTGTACTTCTTTAAACATTACACGCCTACAAAGAGAAATGATTATTGGATTGCAATGTACTGGAAGGTGCAGTTTCTCTACTGTTTATGAGTTCGATGTTAGGTAATCTAAACAACAAACACTGAACCGTATCAGAATACCGCGAGGTTCAATGAACATTTCAGGATAGCACATAAAGCTGATCTCGACATGTCTCAGTTAAGGCTTCTCTGGAAACTTCTCTGGAAACCAAACACGTCCTAGAGGCCACCTCTGTATACAAACATGGGTATAGTTCAGCGGTACGTGCCATTGTTTGAAATTTTTATTAGAACAAAAGGTTAGCAAGATGTTTTCCACCGCCTCAGATGAACCGCTGACTGCAGATATCTGAGGAAAATATTTTATTTTCGTAACATATGGTTGAAAATATACTATCAGTCTAAAGGGTTAAGGTAAAGCTATTTGTAATACTACTGAATGCTTTGAGTAATGCACAAGGTACGGCAGTATGATGGGGGAAAGCGCCTTTAGATGTTGAATGTTCATGGGGGAGAGACTGAAATATTCCGTTAAGCTGTGTTCACACCATTCCGTTTTGAAACTTCCATTAACTAATACACGTGTTCATATGAAAGAGCAAAAACAACTATAGCTGTCAATTGACTTTCCTCGATGTTTTAAAGCGGTAGTTGATTTCCTTTACAATATAACGGGCAGGCATAACATGAATACACAACTCTCAAAGCTATACTTTCATACTCATTGAACAAAGAGCACACGTTTCTTTCTCCATTAAATTTTGGGTCTGTTGTTTAATGCTATGTGAAAACCAAAATCAAGAATGGAATTCGTTATTTTCTACAACAAAAAAACTCAAAATGTAAAAACTGAGGTTTTTAACACGGAGGTACAATCAATAAAGAAATCGCTTTATGATGGTCATAGATTTTTAATAGGTTTATGTTCTTTTATTTATTTTTTATTTTAAATTTTGAGGTATCACTAATTGGCAAAGGAACTATTTTGGAAAGAACGTATTCCAAGCCTAAGTTTTGGGTATCTTCCGGTCATTAAGGATGATTAAGGACAATTTGAGTCAGGGAGGTTGATTCTGGTCGAAATCGAACCACAAACCTCTGTTCACGGGGTCTTTGACTTCGGCAAATCATGGTGGTGATGAGATGCGTCATTTGTAAATAAAGCCTGTCGAAGTATGAACGTTATAGTTTGAAAAATTAATGAATACTTATATCATAATTTATCTAGTTTCTGTCCCTTCGTGTCTTTCCCCCTCTCTCTCGCCCTTTCTCTGTACTTTTGTATATCTACTCACCATCAAGAATTTGTGGCTAGTTGCATCTCTGCGGAGCAAAAACGCAGAAAGTTTTAAAGCGATATATACACACCACTGAAACCATACAGTTTTCCTTGCATTCCTTGTATTAAAACACCAACTGCATCCTATTTTATCTTTTTTGACAAGTTCATATATAAAAATAATTTTTCTTTTTTCTTAACCCAAACTAAACGATTCATCGAGCTTTTAGTTTCACCATGTACACATTTTTGCACAATATCTGTCTTTGAAAGCTCTATAAATAGTGGTGACTTTTTTTCTATTACAACGTAGGAAGGCTATAGCTACGAGGCAAATATAAAAAGCAGATTTTGCAATAGAATGAATGGAATCCGAGGCAAAAAGAAAGGTGAATGAGAACTGAAAAAGAAGATATGAATAGATCCAGATTATGATATAGGAGCACTTTTGAAAATTGTTTTGTAGAACGAAAAATTTGAATTCGGGTTTTCTCCAATTTGCATTTATAGAATCATGTATACGATTCTAAAGGACCATTTGTTCAGGAAGTTAAAACTTTATCCAAATATTGATTACACATTTATCTATAGAATGTTAAAATACATACACGTTAGGAATAAAGTTATCTTGTGCGGACAACAAAAACATAGGTACAAAAATTCTACATTTCGTTTAATCTATGGCAGTTCTCCATTTTACTTCAAATATGCATAAAGACCCCCTACTGTCTGAATACAGGTTTCATTGCCCCTAGAAAACGGGACGCATTTGATAGAGATATCTATACAGTAATTTCAGTTTTATTAATACCAAAACATCAATGCAGATACAAAAGTGTTGATAGAATTTAAAAGTATTTACGAGGGAAGGTCCATAAGTTTCCGGCCTGGACGATAAGGATTATCGCCTTCAAAAACCCTTATCTGGCGTCACACCTTATTTGTTAAGTAAATAATTGGAAATGTAACTTACGCTCCGCTGTGTTCAGTTGTTCAGATATAATTGCATAAAGAACGCTATTTATAGAAGATTGTGACAAGTTCAAAATGGAGTATCGAGCTAGTATTAAGTTTTTCACAAAGGACTTACTCTAAATGAAATTAAACAGAGATTGGACGGTGTATATAGGGAAGCATCCCCCTCATATTCTACCGTAAAAGAATGGACCAAAATTTTCGAATGGGTCGAGAAAGCATTGAAGACGACGAGCGTGCAGGTCGTTCTTTGGAGATTTGTTAAAAAAAAAAAACCCAATTTCAGAAAATTACACTGTGGTTATAAACTAGAGAACTTTCCATTTCCTACTCTGATAAAGCCCAAGTGACATTAAAAGTATGTTACCCACATTAGCTTGTATAATAAAAGTTCGCTGGTTTTAACTTCAATTTCTCCCGTAAGGTTATTTGAGATAAGGACAGACGCGGATGTGGAAGTGTACCCGTCCAAACCGAAAAAATGGAAATACAGTGGCCAGGAGTAAAGTTAGTCTTTTATTTTAGTATTTAATTTTTTTTACTAAAAACATTAAATGATACTGTATTTAAAACTGGTAAGCATTAACCTTGTTTTAAGAAATGCGAAAATGATGCCCCACATTATAAATTGCCACAACTGAATAGGAAATTTCCTGTATTCAACTTTTCTTCCGCAAGGACACGGCGATTTGGAACAAAGTTCTTGCCACCGAGAGATTTTGCCTCTCTCTACTTCCCTCCCTCTCTCTCTCTGTCTCTCTTTCTCGTAACTTTCCAAATATTTGGCAAATAGTTGGTCTACCTGGAGCAGGACTGCCAGGATATTTATTTGCAAGTGCTTTACCGCTTCTCTGCAAAACCAGTTTCATAAAACCCGTTCAAGACTGTATTTATTTAACAGTATAATAAACGAAGAACAATTTGCATACATTGAGTGATACACGAACGCTAACCAATCGTTGGAAAAACATTTTAAAACTACAAGCTGCTACTTGTACATTCATTATATGGTCTTCGTGGCTGGCTTTTACAAATAGGCCCATCTGTCGGCCCATAACTCAAATAACCCCACTGTACCTAGTACGCTAATTATTATTTCCGTCTTCTTACCAATAAACTCCTTAATATTTAAACGAACTTATCGTGCACTTAATGCACCCAAATTTATTCGTATTTTATATCAAAAAGGTTATTAAACAGATGAACCTTTACGTAAAAGTACACCCCCTATTTCGAACTAGGATGTTCGATGCGTTTTGGTACCACTGCTATTAGTTCCTTCAGGAAATAATGTTATGATGATCAATGCTTACTTTTGTACTCATTCTTGTATTATTAATCCACATTTTCCCCACAGCAAATCCATGGTCTGGATAACCGCTGCCCGCAGCAGTCTTTTGACTTCCGTTATGGTGAATTTCATATTACGTCAGTTCGCATTTATTCATGATGCTCTTAAATGCACATCAACCGTTAATCAAGATTGTGAAGTTTATACCACTTATCTGTCTACAGAACGAATCGATGTTTACACATTGAAGCTATTATCTATCAAATTAACGGGGCAAATCAAAAGAATACAGACGTAAACTTCATAAAAAAATTAACGTTTTCGCATTTATGTCCTGCTGAATATTTAGAAAATACTTTTTGTCAAATCTGTTGATAATAGAAACCAATTTGGGTAAAAATGTGCAATTATATGGTGAAGACAATCCTCGTTAGACTGGCTTCTGCAAGCCGGAAGGAATCTATTTCTAACGCAGAAATGTTCAAATAATTATCTGTTTTGTAATAAATTGGTACCAATTATGCTCTTGGAAAAAAACTATAAAAGTGAAAATGACTATTGACATCATAATTTGCTGAAGGTCCATTATTTCAGTAACGGAATGTAAAATTTAGTTGTACTTCGTTACTATTAACATTAATAAAAACAAATGTGTTTGGGTAATGTTTGTAACCATTATAACCATATACTCGAATCTGAATTAATAATAATTGCATAATGTGCAACATCGTTACTCTGAAAACCATTACACAATAAATAACTACTCTTTTCAATTATGGTGCCGAACGGAACACGTGTCGCAATGTGTAGACACGTTATGGAGGCATGGGAACTTAGGTTTATTTCAATGGAAATCTCTTACAGTATTTGATATGGTCTCAAGAATACCATTCTTAACAGCTGATAAATCTGCTGAACATTCGCGCACAAATTCACCCACTTTAAGAAGGGCGTGGTTCAAATATATCGAGAAAAGGAAGTGAATTAAAAGCTTCACCATTGACAAGATTTGTCAGCAATTACTTAACTTCACTTTCAAACTCTGATATACCTGATGATGAAAAGTAATTTTAAAGGCGTGAAGAACTAAATATGCGACAGATAACATTTTCAATAAAATTACCAATTAAACAAACAGCAAAAGTACTAAAAATACAAACAAAATAAAAAGGAATTATGTTTCTGCACTGCCAATGATATCTTAAAATAAAACGTTGAAATTCTGAGCGCAATGGAATTTTCATTATCCACGATGTTTAATAATGTTTATAACTTGTTAGAAATATCACATCTCAGCAAATCATCCCCAATAATAATAATAATAATAATAATAATAATAATAATAATAATAATAATGAGTTCATGCAACTCCGGAGCTTCCTGGTTCGAATTCCTGAAGATCAGTTGCCTGCTAAAGTTAAGAGTCTCTCCTTTACCTTGAAAAGTTGAATGTCAGGTAACTTTTAGTGTTGTGGACTCAGGGTTAATTTACCCACTCATTTGACCAAACATACACGCATCGTCTGTTTAAACTTTCGTTGCTATGAGTAGCATTAAATGTAAAACTACAGTCCGTAATAGTGCAATCAGAATCAATAAAAGCACATCCCCACTGACACTGTAACCAAACAGCCCTACTAAATGTTTAAAGTAACATCGGAGAAGTGAAAACTTAAGAAATAATAATGTAAAACATTTTACCTGATATAAATAATTTCAAAATTAAATTTGGAAACCCTTGGGAGAATAAAGAAAACCATTAATAATTCATTTATGTTGTGGATTTAGTAATGTTATATGAAAACAGCAGCTACAAATATTTTAGGATAAATATATATACATGTATATATATGTGTATATATATATATATTTATATATATATATGTATATATATGTAGCTTTTATATGTGTGGTGTATAATAATAATAATAATAATAATAATAATAATAATAATAATAATAATAACGTTGTTGTGTCCCCTGGCAATCACTGGTAGAGTGAAGTATTACAGTAGAGTATGTAGTGTTGTTGATTTGTTTCATTTGGGGACATTCTTTAACATCTCAGGTCATCAGCGTCCCATTCAAATCAGGGCGTAAAACGGCGGACCATTTTGCTCAGAGGCCCCTTCTTTCAGGCTTGAGGTTCTTTATCATGCCGTAAATGTACGACATGGGACCCACGACGTTACTTACCTTTCGAAGGAAGCCATACTTAGGATTTTTACGCCCGAAAAAATCCATCGACCCTGGCTGGAACTGAACCCGCGATCTTGGGTAGGGCATGTGATCAATACATCAAACCCGCAGGTCGGATCAGACACCTCGTCAAAATCAATGAACACTAACTCTCTATCAAGTAGCTCCGCAATTGCCCTCACGAGACTGTATGAATCCCGTTACCGAACCTCCCTAACTTAGAAACGGACCCAAGTAGGTACCGGAAATTAAACTCAGGATCTGCCGAACAGCTAACTATTAAACCAAGGTAACCTTTGTGTGTTACGTGTAGTATAGTTTCAAATAATAAAATAGAAAAAATGAACAAGATTTTTGATTCTATAAACATTTAAAAATTGAGGTTAGTTTTAGAATACATAATTATATTAACTCTCTATTTTATCTAACGTGAAATCTCTTTTATTAAAAGTTTAAAATAAATTGATAAAAAATATACAGGCCGGCAGGGAACTCAGTGCGATAGTTTTATGGAGCGATTCCATGATATAAATGGAAAAAATTCTATTCATGCTCAATTAATAGTTTTTAATGACCACATAAAATGTTTCTAGTAATGAATAAATAGGAAATGACATGCTTTGTACCGCCACTGGTAGCTGAAGTATTTAAGGCGTGGACTTGTGAACGCAGGGTCTGGGGTTCGAATCCCAATAGGACCGTCCTCCCTGACTGAGGTTTTTTTCCAGATTTCCTTGGTCCTCATAAATGGCAAATGCAGGGGAGGTACCCTACACTTCGGTCTGGAACGGTTCCTTCCTTAAAAAAATCCTTTCTCTGGTTTACCACTACATCTCATATATCATCAGTGTCCAAGTATGTGGTACCTCAGTAGTAAACACGGGCGTGAAACACTATTCAAAAATTCTTTGCTCTATTTCTATTATTCATAATGATAGGAACAATTTTAAAGAACGTAAAAATAAAAGCAGATGTTTTTTTCCGGACACAATGGTATTAGAAAAAACTTGTTCCATTTATAGTATCCCACAAAATTATGACTGCCATGGGTGGCCGAGGTCGTTAAGGGCGTTACTTGTGAGCGGGAGGTCAGGACCGTCCTCCCTGACTGAGGTTTTTTCAAGATTTTCCTCAGTCCTCATAAATGGCAAATGCCGGGGAGGTACTCTAAACTTAGGCCTGGAACGATTCCTTCCTTAAAAATAAATCCTTTCCAAATATCATTTCATCTCATGTATCATCAGTATCTGTCGTCTGTGGTGCCTCTGTAGCAAAAACGGGTGTTAAACACTATTCATTCATTCATTACAAAACTATGACACAGAGTTTAATTGCACCCTTTACAGAAAACTCCACCATTTTTGTTTAATCGATTTAGTACATGTAGAAAAGTTTTTTTTTTTTTAATAAAAACTAGTACAAACATTTTCTTTTGACGATAAATTGCGAAACGATTATATTCTTAAATTGCTACTGATGATAGAAAGCAGACTAAAGCTACTCTTTACTATTTGGACTCTATATACTGTGACACTTTGCTACTGCATCGCTCTAAAGGTGCAAACACAGAGAAATAATGTACGAACCTTTCTATCATTTGAAGTTAATTCCAGCTGTTTTTTTTTTTACTTAATGCTAAGTAAGGCTGTCAGTTATGCTTGGAGCTTTTTACTGTCGGTTTAATTTAGCTTAAGTATCACTCATGTTCTTAAACAATTCAACAGGAAAAGTTTTTCTATGAGAGTAGCAGTTAAATATATTAAACAATGGGGAACAAGTAGAAATATTAAGTCAGAGATTATTTGTACAAAATTTTGAAAGAGAGAGAGAATATACAGAATGACTTAAAAATACGGTACGTAATTTCAAGAATTAGTTATTTACAGGTACAGAATGAATATAAATTATATTATATGAATATTTAGATTTCGAGTTTGTATGACACAGCTGTTTGCATTACTTTAAAGTAAATATGCACAATCTTCACCTATTGCCTTAATGCAGTTTGACACTTCATAAGCCAATACTGTGATTTCTTCGCAGATGTACCGTTCATTAAACGTCGAGAAACGCACGTCATGCACGATGGCGCTCCCGCATATTGCATTATCCTTTTCGCAAGTATTTTAGTTGAAGATTTATGAATTACGGGATGTGTAGAGCTTATACAGTGCCAGGCATTGACAATAATATAATTAAAAGCTTGGATTTTTATTGTGGAGACATTTAAAACCAGTAATGTATTCGTCCCCGGTAGATAATATTTAAACTCGGCAGTCGAACCGCTCCGCGTTATCAGAAAATATGCAACAAGATGTGAAATAGAGTTCGTCTGAAGGTGCAATCGGACGTTGAAATGAAGCGTTTAAACACTCTGACACATGAGTATCAACAGTTTAATCTTAAGAACTTTGAAACTAAGGATTCTAAAGTTCGTGTTATTTTATTGCTTGCATATTTCTGAAGGTATGTCGTGCTTGTGTGTATGCAATTCATTACCGAAAGCGTTTTAAGTTACAAGAAAATAAACTTTAAAAATACAGAATTCTTAATGCAGTTTATATATTTTAATTATCAAATCGTCAATAGATAAAGAAGATACGTAGCCTGTTGCGATAATATGTCGTTTTGGACAAGAAGTAAGGATAGGCCTAAATCTGCGTGACTACATTGAAAAGGCCGCCGTCTTTCCAATCTCATCAACTCGGATTTTCCTTCAGGCCTAAAAAGCAATAAGCGGTAGCCATATTGTCGAAGGAGAAACAATCAAGGAAACAGATGTAAGGTTCAACGCTGAAGAAGCTGAGGATTGCTTGTAGGTTCCTAGTAGCGAAACGGTTCTGGGGAACAAGAATACCAACAAAAATAATAAAAAAGTCAAGCGAGCAAAAGCGGCAAGAGAAGATAAAATATAACCTCGGAAATTGAAAAACGATTGGAAAAAATATGAAGAGCTTGCTCCCTCATTTTACTGCCATCTTTTCCTGCTCTCTGCTTTCTCCGAAATTGCGGTTCACAGAAGTTTAATAGAAGATAAAGTGCACCACCATCACAAATGCGACAAAACCTAAATACACTTATCAAACCAGAAGTATGATAATTTTGCCATTAATGTTCTTAACATATATTAAACTTTCACGGCCAGTGTTCATAATTTTCTTTGCTCAGAATGGGAGAATAAAATGAATTAAAATGTGAGGTAATTATGTTCATCACCTGCAGTTGTTCTTTATACTAGCCAAACCTTTACCTTCACTGATAAATATAAGCTAGTTTCACAAAGGGAGGAAGATACGGCAAAACAAATAAAGCAAATAAATAGAATTATAAAGTTGGGCTAGAGGCTAAATTAAAATACAGATTAAAACACAACAATTCTATCTCTGATACAAAAGGGAATTATTGCTTATGTCTCGGAATTGGGAATTATTAAGCACTGAACATCAAGTTAGGTACACTCAAATACAGACTATGAATCACCGCCAGACAGTTAAACAAGAACTGATGAATCGTAGACGTAAGGAGAACGAGTGGTTTATAGCTCGTGACCTGTTGTACCCTCTCCTAACTATTGCCTACAGTTCAATACCAACATTATTTCGTTTCATTCTAGTTTTAGTGCTTACAAATGTGTTGCCTACTTATGTTTTGAAGAGGCATAAGTAATATACGTTTTACTGTTATTCTTGCAAAACAATTGACTTCATGGGTACATAATTTATGCCAAAAGCGAGAAAAACTGTGTAAAGGTCTATTAAAATCAAAACATTAAACTATCAGCTTTCCTTTTTTAAAGCATAAAAAGACAATACAAGTGTGACTGTTAAAAAAGAAAATGCCACACTTCTAAATTATATAATTTAAAAACAAGGTACAAATAAAATATAAAAAACTAAAACTACTTTTGCTGGCAACCCTAATCTATTCTAACAAAAATGAATAGATAAATAAACAAAAGTAAATCGAATATAAATTAATTATAGCATTCATGTTCATTTTTGGTATAAATAAAGTAAAGCGTTAGGTTTAAAATGTAATTACAGAAGAATATTCTCACATTGCAATCCTGAAGAATTCAAACTCTCCATATGACCTCACTTGGCTCCATTTCACTATTTATCACGGCCCAAAAAAATCTACCCGACTCTGCTACACACAGAATGGTGCAGCGCCGCAGTTTACATACCTGAAAAAAAAAACAAACAAAAAGAATTACATAAACAGCTACATTTTCCTTAATGTGCCGAACAGAGAATGGTTTTGAATGCCCTGCTTGTTACGCCAAGGTATGCATGATAGGAAGTAGACAAGGATATAACATTGTTAAAGAATGTGCACCTTCGCAATGTTTGTATTACACTCGCTCCCTAAGGTTAACCTAACCATTACTACTAAAAGGCTAGCCATACTTCACCCAACTGCAATTTTACAACAGGTATCCGGTATGGCAGATTTGGATAATTGCACATTCCATTCACAGATTACAAAGGTTATGACATGGCTGCCTTTTGTCAACCGCACTCTCACATGTGTATGTGGACGAAATAATATTACGGAGAAATCAAATTAAGGAGCTATTTAAATACAAAATATAATTTTAAAAAGCAGATTTAGTGGCTAAGATTCAAAACGAATTACAGAAAACGTTAAATACTTTAAATATGAATGCAAAGCACTTCAACATTCACATTTCTATGCAAAAATAAAAAACAATACATTTGGAGGTCACACCTCGTTTGTTTTAAACAGTATAATTAAACACAACTGTCAAATCTTGGGTGCAAATGATAATATTCTAGTGAGATAGCTGTGAATTCCGAGTTAGTTAAATTTAATATAAGACAAACGTAAAAAATAAAGCAAAGCCATATTCAATAGTTAATTTCATAAGGTTATTGCAATATCTACTGTTATTTATGGATATTAAACATGAGCTAAAACTAAACACTAACTGTAACTTACAAACAGCTGCGATGACATTTCTGAGATTCATAGCAGACTACACAAAATATGACAAAAATATAAAGAAAGATGAAAAAAATAAGAACATCTAGATAGGCCAATTAATGTCGGGTTTTGTTTTCCTTCGAATCAAAGCAGGGCAGATCACTTTCAGGGACGTCTATTACCACTGAAATCGATTAGAATATGATTAGAATGCGAGAAGTTTGTGAGTTACTGTGTTTCATTTCTATGTTTGCTATGGTTCAAACATTTAACCATATAACAACGCACTATCATTTACTGTAACGTTTTAAGAAACTAATCACCTGGCCAGTGCAAAATTTCAAGAACGTTTTCCGGAGGTTCATTCACGTGACAGATATACAACCCATAAAATAGTATTTAAATTTTAAACAGTACCTCTGTTGAACAAGAAAATAAGATTCAGGCATCAAGTGTTAGCAGAAGGAAAAACTGGATGATATCCCCGCTTGATTAGAACAAACATTAACATCTTTTGCAAAGCTAGTAAAACAAAAAGAATCAGTCTGTATCCATTCTGCTATTAATTTACAGCCCTTCAAGGTTAGTGAAGTAATGCTTTATAATTCATTGACTCGAAAAGGAGAATTTTCACTTTCTACACTTTTTTAACACTTTAGACGATCGCGCTGCAGGCATGATGTGGGCAGTTACGCTGTGTAGAACAAAACGAGACCCGTTAAAATACTAAAACTAGAAATGAAAAGGAAAAGTAGGCGGATTAAAAAAAACGATATTACAAGCAATTTGGAACCGGAGGGGATTAAATCTCAAATCGTGCCAAAGAAGAGATATCCTGTGCGGTGTATTAACAAAAATTGTCGAAATATATTGGAATATCATCATTTTTTGGTTATGATATTCACAAACCTACACCTGAAGGGTGCAATTTCACTACAAATTGTAAATATTCCGAAACAATGCAAAATGCAAAATAGTATTGCAGAAAGATCGAAGTTTGTTTAACAATAGGAGGTAAATGTATTATTAAAAAAAAACATCTTTTTCCAAAAAAAAAGTTTATCTTCTATATTTTATTCTCCTTTGAAGCTTCAAGTGACATTTTTTGCAGCCCTATACGTAAAGAGATATTCTTTTTAATTTGTAGAAACTCATTTAAAACAATAAGTAAATACTTATACACCACAGTTCATACTCTGGAATGTTCCATCAGGTTATTCGCCATCCATACAAGGAAGTTGGACTCATTCTGAATATAATTTTTTTTTATAAAATAGTTTAGGACAAGAATTTCCTAAAGTTAAAAACTAAAGAAAAAATCTACTAATAAGGTTTCATGCTTTTGTTTTGATAAGTCATCACTAAGATAGACGTTCGAACAGGGAACGTATGAAGTTAACCGCGAGTTATACACATCGTGTTGTTTACATCAAATGTGACTTCTTAAATTTTATAAATGAACCTGAAGGTGTACCAGTAAAAAAGCCGACGGTATCCTACAGCCAGCTTTCCTTAAATATGTAAGTTATCTAGGTAATGTTTAGTGGCTAGATTTAGTTTTCTAGTCATCTCACTAATTAAAAACGTGTTGCTATAAAGGTATAAATATAGGCATATAATAAATTCCCCATAAATATGCGAGCAATTGCATTAAGTGTATTTAAATTAAATTTATACTAGTGTTTAAATGTTTCCCGGCCGCCTATTGAGGAAGGTGTTATTGAAAGCAGTTGTTTGTTAGTGAGCAAATTTGACTGTATACTATATATTAAAGGAGTGGAGGAATTAAAGTATTAGAAGAAAGAATGAAAACATTGCTACTTCATTTGTTCTCACTGTAGTTCCAAAATGACTAGCAGCATTGCCCATAGAGATTAATATATGCAGAGAGAGGGCTGCCTTCGTTACTACTGACAAAGATTCGGGAAGAAGCTAACTCCAAGCAACCCTGGAAGAAAGAAAACACTACTGCAGTTGTGCATGCGGCTATAGTTCACTATTCGAGTAAGAATCCTTTCCGTCTCTCAACGTCCTTTTTAAGATATATGGACGTACAAATTGGGCATTTATCTGTGAGAAGACAGCTGCACGATAAACAGTATGTTGTTGATACTACTTTTCACTATCGCACCAGAGAACATGAGACTCTGTTAAACTGCTTAATAAATGCACGTGGGAAAAATCTACCATGTAATTAAAAATAAATGATCTAATAATAACAAGAAAACAAGGAAAATGTTTACTTTCAAGGAGGATGACAAATTAAATACTTGTAAAAACACTAGAACGAATGAACAGTGTTTAACGCCCGTTTTTTGTTACAGTGGCATTACAGGCGATGAACACTGATGACACATGAGATGAAATGATATATTGGGAAAATATTAATTTTTAAGGAAGGAAACGTTCCAGGCCTAAGTTTAGGGTATCTCCCTTGCATTTGTCAGCATGAGGACTGAGGAAAACCTGGAAAAAACCTCAGTCAGGGAGGACAGTCCTGGTGGGATTCGAACCCCAGACCTCTCGCTCACGAGTCCGCGCCTTAACGACCTCGGCCACCCGTGGCGGTGTAAAAATACTAGATATGCATATAAATAGAAAATTAAACTGGGAGTACGACCAATAAACTTGGTTCAAAATTGGCTAGAGTGAACTATATTACTTCCGTAATATAATAAAATATATTATAACAGAGAAACCATTGCTGAATATTTCTTTGTTTTACTCTTACCTTAATTACGTATAAAGGGGGCGGGGGTCAAATAGAGTGAATAATGTTTTTAGGTGCAACAAAATCCATGTATTCAATGTTTAAATCATATAAATACATGCCAGAATTATTTTAAAGAACTTATGAGAAAGAAAACGTTTAAAATATATCTACTTGAAATATTATACATAATCACAACACCAGAAACAATGATAACCTTGAAATATTAACTTCGACCAAGTGAAACTCAGAATCTTTATCAATATATATATATATATATATATATATATATATATTAATGAAAAATAAAAATAAAGAAACACTATTAACAATGTAACAAATTAACACTAATAATAAAAGTAGATAAAGATAAAACACTGAGAAAGAGTCATACTTGAAATTGCTATATTTCGAACTACTACGAGTTCGTCTAGCTTCTTGCCATTGAAGAACTCGCAGTAGTTCGAAATATAGCAATTTCAAGTGTGACCCTTTCTCAGTGTTTTATCTTTATCTACTTTTATTATTAGTGTTTATTTATATATATAGTCGATCCTGGTATATAGGACGCTGATGACCTGAGATGTTAAAGAGCATCCATAAATAAATTAAATCAACATTATCAATATATTGTTTCTTAACTTCTTAATAAATTGCTTCATAGAGTGCAGATTTCACCTTTAAACTTGCATCAAAGAACGTTAAGAATATAAAAAGGAATAAAATGAATGAATGAATAAATAAATAAACAAATAAATAAAAATTCAACATTATGTGAAACCATAGTAATACACTTGTGTTTATTAATTAACATATTTGTTCTTAGAGTATTATGCAAGTCAATTGTACATGGTATATGTTAATCAAAAAGTGCATATTACCTTTAATGAATAACTACAAAATAAATTATATACGTTATAAGTATATCTGTTTGTGCTTAACTTGCAGGTGTTTCTTAAAACATGTAAACATTTATGTACTAATTGAACAATATATCTTCCATTAAATTGGCAAATATATATCTTGTAGAACTACTGAGGACTCTTTATCGGCTGGAAGAATAATAACATCAGGATTATTTGATAACCTTTTAAGTGCTGATTTCTTACGTAAAGTTATCTTTCAGGTGACCTTATCTAGAAATTTAGAATCATTAATCGAAGTTAAAAATCGGTTAATAAAGATTTCTAAAGGATGGCTACAAGGTAACGGAGGAGGTTCAAGTTTGGAGGGAGGACGAAACCTGAGAAGGCAAGGAGTAACATTTGAAGCAGGCTGAGAAGATTTAGTATGCCAATAGTAACGCCATCTTAATTACGGCAAAATTTAATGCCATTGGAAACAAATTTAAGGCAATTAAATTTGGGAGTTGGGGCAAAAGATAATCCTTTTTGCAAAAGATGTATCAGCATCAGAAAGTGAAATAGAAGATAAATTAACAACCACAATATTACCAGTAGGAGAAGTATAAGGGGTACATTCGCTATTGGGCTGCTGGTATGCAGTACCGGAGTAAAATTTAGAAGGACAAGGTAAATTGAAAATAGAAGCCCAGTCAGGAGCTGGCGCTACGATCGGCGGGGAAAAGTTTTGGAAGAAAGACGTGGTAAACTGAATGCGAATACCTGCTCTTAAATATTGTAAATATAACCGCGATAGTTTAAGATGTTTCTGATTGAGAGAATATAATAATTTATTCGCACGCATCGAGACACTATTAACTGTGGTAATATATTTAGGAGAATAGGAGTTCGAAATATAGCGATTTCAAGTGTGACTTTATCTTAGTGTTTTATACTTTTAAAAGTTTTTATTATTACTGTTAATTTGTTACATTGCTAATACTGTTACTTTATTTTTATTTTTCCTTTATAAATATGTAGTAACCAGCTACTCTTTGATATTATTATTATTATTATTATTACCGAAAATAAAATTCAACACTTAACGTTTTGGGGTTCAGATAATCCTTCAGCCCGAAACTCATACGGACTGGGTCAGAAGGGGCACTTTCTGAAACTGCATGTTCTGCTTCGGTGTCGTAAGCATGAATTCTGAGGGCTAGCTAGAGGTTTTGGAGGGTAACACGTGTACGTACTTTATATCCTGCCTATTTTATTTCTGTTATAAGTATTATGATGCTTGCCATCCCATAAAATATTCTTATTTTCTTTTCTCCGTAAGGATAGAAGCTAAATCCTTAAAAGCATTAATAATATCATAAGAAAATGCAGCAATATTAATTAAGACAAGCAAGACAAGTGTAGAGAATTGAAACAGATGCTTGTGTATAGCAAAACCTTTTCTCTTACTCACATTCTCATTTAAGGAAGATAAGTATGAACAAGTGGCTGCTTAAACATCCTTGCCTCTACTTTCCTTCCTACCACGTACTAACTTCAGTCGGAAAATGTATGAAATGTTTTCTACGAAAACGGAGAAATAAATAAGTTTATTAAGTAAACTAGCTCCTTGAAACATGATTCAATTATCTGTTGTTACTGTTTAGGACTTTTAATGACATCTACTAATGTAATAATGAAAATAAAACTATAAGTACTTATAATGATTACACTATGAAATTCGCGAAAAATATTTTTGGATCAATTTTATATGTTTATGAGATTAAAACAATATTTACATAATTACTTATATAGATAAAGCAATTAGGCTTAACCTAATCTAAAACTACCTTATGGTTTCACAAAACGCAAGAAATCCCATAAACTACCTCAAAATTCTGGAGGATACGATCAGTACCCAATTTCGCCTCATTTATGTTAACAGCATAGCTGTTTCTACCAATCTGCATACTGTTATTGCCGCATAAATGGTCGACAAAAACATGCCCAAAAAGTTACGTTAGTCAGCCTGTTGCTGCTCCGTAGCTCCCATAGTGAACACAGGCTCGAGAATATGGAGAATGTCAAACAGAATATTCTGTATTACTACAGATAATGGATACATGCAATGTAAAAAATAAGGTACATATCTATGGTGCAACCAAATACAATGAAGCAAGATAGATGAGCAATGCTATAAAAGCAGCTAACTACATACAATACAGATACATGAATACCAAACAAAAATAGACACAGGATCTAAATATAATAGCAAAATACAACATGATATGGAGCTCAGTCTGTTGAAATGCTAAAACATTTTATAGAATAAGTATAAGAAATTAGGAAATATTTTAAGATTTTCTGCTTTTCTCGACAAGTTGACAGGTAGATGTAAATCAGATTTACCTGTGTTATTATTATGAACTTAGAAACTTTGTTTAAAACTGTTAAAATTACTGCCTAAATAGCATGTAAGTGAATAACTATAGGGAATAAAGGGCCTACAAGATATTGGCGCAATCTAATGCCACATATGATTCCTAATGTTCTCTTACTAAATATCAAATAGCTAACAAATTATCTTGTATTTGAGAAAAGAATTAAAGTACGTAACACTTTCTGGTGAAAATTTTTTCTCAGGCTTCTTAAGGCGTAACAGGCTAAGCTGAGCTTGGGAATAACAGTGTCTATTGCAATTTAGCTCATAATCAATTTATAATGCTAAAAATTTGCTGTGCAAGATTTCAGTAATGCTAAATTCTTTATACTGAATACTCAGTTTAGGAACATTCTTGTTTTCAGTTATAAAGTGTATAAAATTTGTTTTATCAAAGGTTAAAAATAATTTATTAGTTTAAAATCCCAAGTTCATTTGCTTAAATGCGTTATCTACCCTTACTAACAGCAGTTGTGGTGATTTGCCTGAAATGAATGCAATGTTATCATCTGCAGAGAGCATTATTCTAGCTTTAATACTAAGACTGCCAGGTTAAGTCATTTAAATATATTTGAAAAATACGGGACCCAAAACTGTCTCTGAACTCCATGGCTAACTATACACTAGTTAACCAGTCTTTGGAAATCTGTTTGATATTGACTCAACCCAAGCTATTTAGCTAGTTTCAAGGCCATAAAAACAATTTTTAGAAGAAGTTTATGAATGAGTGTCAAAAGTCGTTGCTAAATCATAAGTAATTCCTAACGTTAAATTTCCCACCCTCCTTCCCTTGGTTAGTGCTGTTATATCAATGGTAAATCTGTATTAGTTATTATTATTCTCCTCTAAAGCCACACTGAAATGGGATTAAAATATTGTTAATGTGCACTTAATTCCGAAAGCGAAATATGTCTGTAGTTTATTGTTAAATGTTTGTCACTTTTTATATGAAGCAGTTTAATAGAGTTAGCTTTTCTGGGAACGTTCCAAGGTAATCTATTTCAAGAGTACAACATTTAAAACATTTAGTGTTTATTCTATTCCATCCACATGAATTTTTAGCTTTAATACAATTTTCACACAATTTTTGACGAAGAATAGAAGTCATTGTAAATGCGACATATGTTTCGTAACAGCAGTTGGCAAGTTTTCCTGCAAGGTATTTGCCAGAATAGTAAAAGAAGACTGAAGTGAAAAAACAGCTTCTTCTTCTTCTTCTTCTTCTTATTATTATTATTATTTTTAATAATAATTATCACAGCTAAAAGATAGAATTCCCTTATACAATACAACCTAATTTACACAAATTAAGACATGCAAGCTCCCTAATTACAAAATGTTTCAAGTATCACAATACGTTCCCATGTACGCTTAACGGAAATTTGCTCTCAACTGACGCAAGAAAAAAAGTGTAGGAATAAAAATGAATACCAAAAATCATCGTTCAGGAAATAATTATGGTTATCACTATTAAATTGATCATCAATTAAGAAATAAATAATCATTAACCCCAGCACCAATTCCAAAACATTCAACACTCCAGTATTAACACAGGTATAATTAAGAAGTGATAAAAACGACATAAAATTAATCTTTCCACCCAAAATTTCATTCATCGAGAAATAAATAAGGTATTAAATGATTCGGCAAACATAGTGCAACTCCCAGTCTAAAGGATGTAGTAAATCAAATGAGTGGCTCTTTTAAACAATTCCCAATATATAGGGGACTAGAGTTAGATGAAATGAATATCCGTAAATGTATTTGATTATACAGTACTAGTGTTTTAGTGCATTAATGCATCTAACTGTGCATTATTTGTATTTTAAAAATAGGTCAAAAACAAGTTTATCATATACATTTAAACATGTTGGAAGAAATAATGATAGAAGTTAAGGTACCGTACACTGAAAAAAAATCTCTGTATTGGTAGATAAATCCTTTAAGGTTAATTATTTAAAAGAGCTACACTATGAAACACCCGGAAATATTATTTGAAATTTTAAGATAAAATAAACACCAGAGTTTTTGGAACACTATTTCTGTAGAGATAGCTAACCTAACCTACCTGAAACTCGTCTTAAATGTATAATGAAATGAACTAACTTTTGTTTTTAAGACGCAATTAGCACCACAGTTTTCGGAATATTTTACAAAGAGAGTATTAGAGATATTACATAATGTATAAATATAATAAATTAATTTATATTCCCGAGAATATAACGAATATCGAAATTTGCCTCATCTACCTTATAAACTAGCCATATTGTCCAGTTATCACACTATCATGGATGCACGTTATATCGACAACGTCCTTAAAAATGAATGTGAGTTCACAACGGTTTTTAACTAATTATCAATGTTTCTGCAAAAACTATAGGAACAAATGTGAAGCAACAAATAGGAACACAACCTGAAAACAAGCACACATCCTAGTTCCACAGGAAGTCGCCGCCAGTTGACAAAAGAAAATAAAAATAAAACCCAGAAAATAATTAGAGTATCGCCATTAAACCCAGCACCAATCACAATATGCTCAACACTGGATAAAATGTTGAAATTCAATAAGTAAAACTATTTTTTCCCTAAATTCATTCGCTGAAAAATAACCAAGTATTAATTCGGCAAATATACTACAATCACATCAATTAAATACTTTTCGTAAAGATTTATAAATAATTACTCATCAAATGCGAACTGGGCGCTAATGGCCTTAGCTGTTTTGCGCCCTTTAAACAATAATCATCATCAAATGTGAACATGACTTTTATTTCCGCCATTATTATAGATAAAAGTTTCATTTTACTTCCTTTTAAAGTAACCGTTTTCAACTCCTGAGTAGCTATGGCCAATATTGCAAGCGTTTATCGTTTGTTACGATGTCCTTATTGCATGAAAACGATGCATAACAACATTTTAAGAATTACTAAGCCATTTTTACACTACTCTGCTTAGCAAGTAATTCTTATTATACCCAATTGTATAGTTCTATTTGACTTACTTTACACACATATAGTTTCCTCACCTTTTCCGATGAACTGTCACACAGCACAACTTGATCGTCCACTTCTAGGAAATATTTCCTTCCACAAAAACCTCTCTAATTAAAGCACGTACGTAAGAACGAATAACTGCACACAGTAAACAACAGCCTACAACAAGAAAGAGTGACCGTTGGGCGCGTTCAGTGTTCCACTTGAATCAAAGCACTGCTGCCACTTTTCATTTTTCAACTTTCCCAAAGCATCTTTACCACATGCAAGATAAAAAAAACCCACCAAATATCCGTGCTTTGTTAACGACGTTACCTTGATTATTATTTTATTTTACATTGGAATGTTGAATAAGATTTTATCTAATTTGTTGTAGGCGCAATTAAATCGCGTTGTCGAACAGACGTTTGATACAACGCAGCCAGCAATATCTACCTTGAGTTACGTCAGAAATGGGGTGTCCTTACTCTTAGCAAATTATCAACTGACTTTCAGGCTGCGTCTTGGCAAAACTGCTGACCTTGAACCGAGGCCGTTTCAGTAAACGTGAATAGAATTTGTAGCAAATTTGCCCTGGCTTCTCCGGCTTTCCCTTCTCTCTTTCTACCATTGGAATAAATATATGGTAATTTAGCATAACCCTTGTAATTATAGCATCTGAAGGTATATGTTCTAAATAAGTATATTCTCTTCAACCTTTACGAAAATACTGTGACTAAAATAACGAAAAATTAGATTGTGATATTTTATTGTTCTTAGCCGTACAATAAATGATGTTAGTCCAGAGTAAATAAAATTGCAAATACATGGAATAACAATATTACGAAAGACATATCTAAAACAAGAGTTTTAACCTAGCTTTAAATTGTTCATACTGCTAACGCTAATAATGTTCCCTGACAATTTATTTACAATTCTGTTAATGAAACACATCAGTATATCTGATTATTTTAAACTTTATATATAAACATAATCTATGACTAGATAAATATTTAAGTAGATTTCCTTTAACTTGAAAAGAAGCGGAAAGCGTACATGAACAGCAGACATGGAAATAAATAAGCCATAAAACTTAAACGTTTATAATTTTAAAGAAATCTGTGCCACTTGCCAAATCTAATGTTAAAATAGGTACTGTAAAAAGTATAAATTATACTATTGCATAATAAACATCAAGAACACATTTGATATCCAAAGTCTTCACCCCATATTATCAAAACAGGGCGTATTTTGTCTGCTACATAAATTAGTAATATGGTAACTTCAATTGAAATCTTAGTTTCTAAGAATGCAATATTGGAAAGTTTCAAAATGTATGCATCACATTTTTAAAAATGTAAAATTAATATCACTTGATAACAAGCATTAGTTTTATCATTATAAATTATGTTGCGTCATACCATTTCATAGTGGTCTTGCATTTAAAAAAAAAAGTATATCCTTAAAGGACTGAGAGATTTCAAAATCACTTTTAAGTTGATTTGGATTATTTAGGATGCCCTCAGGTCTTCAGCGTCACATTAAATTCAGGGCGTGAAACGGCCGATAAATTTTGCTCTGAGGCCCCTTCTTTCAGGCTTGAGTGCCGCAAATCTATGACACGGGACCCACCGCTTTACTTCGCTTTCGAAGGAAGCCATTTTTAAGATTTTTACTCGGAAAAAAAACCCATCGACTCTGGCCGGAATCGAACCCGCGATATTGGCCAATTATTATTACTGTTATTAATTTATATAAAAGTTTAATCATTACATTATTTGTATTTTTAATCTTTAATACACTTTTTAATTCGTTCAATGAATTCTTACTTTTGTATCATTTTTGTAGAAAAAATACTTTTAAGACCAAAAACGTTTACTTTTTATTGTTAATTTATACATATCTATTACTTAATCTGGAGAAATTTTTTTCAGCTATTACCACAGAGATGATGCAGGGTGTTGATTAAAACAAATACAGTGAAACCTGTACAAGACTGAACTGACTTGACTCTACCATCTGCAGTATCTTAAAAACAATGACAGACAATGGGGCGCTCTTCGGCATCTTACCATCTATACTTTTCTCTCCGCGCAAAGAGTGCCCTAAAACGAATCTTTTCGTCGTCTTCGCTTGGCTGAAATATCTCTAATACCATGCTTTAAGTTTTTCCCTGCCGCTCGGAAACAACAGATCTGTTAATATCGCTCGCTTCCTCACATAGATAAAATTTTGCCTATAGCTAAAGTTTTTTATGCACCCATTAGAAGATTTGAAATCCGGTATATTTGGTGTATTCACCAGTTCTAAATTTTGGACCTGGAGAATTGGTCCGGCAACAACAACGATGATGATGAACAAATCATAATGATCCACTCATTTCTACATAACCCCCCTCCCCTTTTGTCGTCATAATTGCTCGCAAGCCTCCTCTTACACTCCTTTTCCTTTAGTTCCATAACTTTCATCTTATCGCTTAACGACATTACCACCGTTTTACGCGACATTGTTGATTACAAAAATCACGATTCTTCTTCTTCTTCTTCTTCTTCTTCTTCTTCTTCTTCTTCTTCTTCTTTTGACGCGCTTTAACATCTCAGGCCATCAGCGTCCCATTCAACTCAGGGCCGACAAATTTTGCTCTGAGGCCTCTTCTTTCAGGCTTGAGGTTCTTTATCGTGCCGCAAATGTACGACACGGGATCCACGGCTTTACTTCCCTTCCGAAGGAAGCCATACTTAGGAGTTTTACGCCCGAAAACATCCATCGGTGTTGGCCGGGATTGAACCCGCGATCTTGGGTATAGGAGTCAAGTATTCTTGTTCTTCTTCAGTCAACGCTCATTCTTGGCTGGTCAGTCATTTGACGCCGTGCCACCCAGTACATCCGAACTGTCTTCTCTTGAGTCACTCCGAAGTGCTGTACAGTGTAGAAGATGATTAGCCGTTCCTTCCTCTAAGGGACAAGTATGTCTACCACTACACCACCAGGATGACGATTTGTATTCTGCTTAGTCACTCACAATAAGACACCAACAGTGTCTTATTGTGATGTACCGAAATTCACTTGAAGGGTTCTTCCGCCTAGTCAAAAATACAATAAAAACATTGATAAAAAACCTAACATGCTCGTAGACTGTTGCAAAGAAACCCGTTTTTTACGACAGTGACCTGTACGTGATTCCTTGAGAGTAGACGCAGTTTCAAAATATTATTTACTTGAAAGAGTGTGGTCAAGAATATTGTTTGCGTTATAAGCAGTGGCGGTCTATTTCCGTTTGCGCATTCGACAATTTCCGTTTTATTCAGGAAATAATAGCCCATAGACAGTTGGGTTTGGTTGGTAACAAAAATTTTTACAAAATAGACAGAGTTTCGGGATATTCAGATTCCGAAAGGGGAAGATTTCACAAAAGCTTAATTTTTGTAATATTTTGTGTATATCTCTGTTTAAACTACCTTCAGTAGTTACTATAGAGATGATGCATTGATTTAAGTAAAAAAAAAGTATGGCATCCGTATAGGAGGAAAAAGCACGTTGATATATTATACTTTAAAAATTTTTGCAAAATTTTTCTTTTAAAATCTTGCTATTGGCACATATTAAAGAAAAAGAATTTTCCTAAGTAAAAACAACATGCGATGCGAATTTGCCTGCATTTTAAAGACGTCCTGAGAGGTTTCCAGTCGACTTAACAACATCCGATTGCATCAATATAGGAATTATTGGAATGGAAAACGACTAATTAAATCGTAAAGATGATTGTCTGGAGCTAATTAATAACAAGATTCCCCACGAGATTGGAATGCCTCGCTCTTTAAGAGATATAGAAGATTAATTGAAAAATTTTCGCCATCAGCGTAATTAAATCGGCTCGTCTTGTCTGCTTAAGTAGCTGATAATTTATCAAATTGCGATAGAGAGGATTCAGAATGCTGAACATAAGTCTGTGTAGTTAAGCTTCTGTAGATTCTTCATGGAAAATTAAAAAAATAACCCTGCTTCTTTAATTATCTAGAATTATGATTAGAAAAAATTATGAGATAATTATTATATATTATTTAAGAGGTCATTATTATAATATATTATAACTACTAGGATTAACATTCGCTTATTAAATTGTTTTAGAAAGAAAGCATTTTGGGACCACCTCTTGGTCTTGAGGTAGGGTTTGTAACTTCTAATCCGTAGGCCTGGCTCGGATCTCGGTCAGTTCAAGCTCTCTGTGTAAGGTTTATTTATTTTTTTACCCCGGGGTTTTTCCTTACCCTGAGAAGATGAATGCCAAATGGCTTTAAGGCCAAGCACTTCGAGCTCATTTGCGCCATTATTAATCCATTTCAGTCTACAATCTACAGACGTCGCGAGAAGACAAATACAGACAAAACGACAATGAATAAAACATTAAAAAAACTGGACTGCTAATATTAACTTAATAAGGATAAATGGGAAAGGATATAAGTTGTGGCGTAGGTTTTCTGTGCCTTGGCTATGTCTATTGAAGGCAGTGTAAACAAACGCTTACTCATTCAGCTAGTTCTTTGTGTTGAATTAAAATTTATCTTTGTTCTTCAGGCCACAATCGATAGGAATCGAAATGTACCTACTCTATTTTTAAGTCCTTACTGACAGTGCAATGCTAGTTGCCCAAACTGTTACCTTGTTTGAACAGATTTTATCTCAGCCTTCCCTAAACCTTTTCTAACTAACTTAAAAGCCCTTTTACCCCTTTTATTTTTTAACCTGTTCCTTTTTATAGTGATATTATATGTTATTACCCATGTATTAATGAAAGATTCGCCTAAAACTTCCCATATCATTTTTGAAGGACACTATCATACAATTTAGTTAAATCGCCGAAAAGTGGATGTAAATCTCAGAACATGGCTTTCACAGTCGATCCTGGTGGTGGTGTAGTGGTACCTTCTAAACCCAAGATCGCGGGTTCGAACCCGGCGAGGACCGATGGATTTTTTCGGACGTAAAAATCCTAAGTATGGCTTCCTTCGGAAGGGAGGTAAAGCCGTGGGTCACGTGTCGTACATTTACGGCACGATAAAGAACCTCAAGTCTGAAAGAAGAGCCCTTGAGCAAAATTTGTCGGCCGTTTCACTCCCTGAATAAAATGGGATGCTGATGGCCTGAGATGTTAAAGAGCGTCTATAAATAAACAAAATCAACAACAAATGGCTTTCAGACCAAAATTACCAAGCTTCCGGAATGTCCTCACCGTTCGAACGAGGTTTTGAGTCTCTTCCATGCGGTTCCCCTACCGTCTGTCTGGCTGCCTCTCCTTGAACTTTCGAATAATCACCTACATCCGTGTGCATAGACTTTTTAACAACTTATTTTTGTGTGTAAATATTATAAATACGAATCAGCTCGTCACGTTCTTGAAGAATTTATTTGGAAATTCCCTGGACAATTGTACTGGCTTAATGCAAAACAATTTTAACAGAAGACACATTAATCCTAATTGGCGCAAAACTTGAACGTTCACGAAAAAAAAAGCACTACCGAAATTACCACAACAACAAAATTGACAAAAATACAATATTACAAGTTACAACTGTCCATTGAATACAATAAGGCGATCCCGTAGCACGTGTGCATTATTGTGAGGGGTTTCTTCATTAGTAATCGAAGGGTTATTTGTCCCATAGTTTGCGTTCTTTTCAGACGAGGCGTGCTTGCACCTAAATGGTCGTATGAACACTCATAACACTCTGGTGTTCTAAAAATCCAAATCATAAACAAGAAGCTCCTATTTACGCTAAGAAAATTGGAGTTTAGTTTGCGATTAGAGCAGGAAGCATGTCCAATTTTCACGAGCAGATGGTAAATGAGGAGAGGTACTGAAAGGACATTCTGACGACACCATATTTTAATCAGCTGAAGGAAGAAGAGATATCATATGGGTGGTTCCAACAACATTCCACCACTTAAAGCAGAGTAGTGGTAAAAATTAAGGGAATATTTAAAGACAGAGTTATTAGTGCTGGTGTGTAGCTCTCTCGTTCCTCAGATCTAACAGTCTACCTCGCGCATTGAAAGAACTTAAACAAATGAAATGAAATTAGAAACATTACTAGGTAGAACTTAGTCATGTCAATCGGAATGTAATTACTCTTTAGCTGAAGAAGGATTACATTTCCAACATTTGCTATAACCTAAGATTTTATAACCAGTTTTAAGAAGCAAAGTCGGAGTGCAAGCGTGGCCGGTTGTGGTATGACCAGCTGCCGAGACGCAAAACCTCATGTTAGCGGTAAGAATACATTCTGGAAGTGCGTGTTATAAAATATCCTGAAGTTCTTCGGCTATTACAAACACGTATTGTAGTTATTTTATTATAGCTATTAATCTTAATATATATCGAAGTTAATTGTAATTAAGTTATTTTTAAAATATATATTGATTAATTAAAAATTCTGCAAACCAAGTTAACTTTTAAAAAAGTGGTCCTTAGTTTGAGAAACCTTTGTGTATGCAGATTATTGCTACCCTATTTCTATAGCTCAGAATTCAGGAATGTATTCTTCTCCCCGAATGTCCCGAATTATATCCTGATGGACCTACGATACATTTCTTTCATCCATCGCCCCTGAAAGCTGTAATCCCATTACTAGTCGATAAAAATTTAAAGCAATACCTTTGACATTTCCCGTCTATCCGAATAGGTTTAAGAGCTTTTAAGTGACTTTTTTCGCTCATCGCAAATATTTGAATCTGTGCGCGTTGCACACATAAAACGCTGAAATAAAAATTGCTGATAATAGAGTCTGTAAACACATACCTTGATAATTATTCTCTCTGTGGAACCGGTCACGTGACAGACGATAATCTAAATTTCGGCATCGACAGATTTCCTAAATGCAAACTGTACATATTTACCGCATTTAGATGGCTTTATAGGCTGTGTGCGATGCGGGTTCACAAAAAAAAAGGTTTCGTAATGAAGTATGGAAGAGTAAATTCTCCCCACCTCCAATTTCCATTGCACGTTCACCCTCGTCATTCGGAAATTAAGTTTGCTCAGCCTGGTGTTTGGATAGTGTGGAATAAAAAATTGGTGCTGGAGGCTCAGTATACATAAACAAGTTGACTTTAACTATATAGATTGTTTACTAGTTCTTCTGTGGTTTATGCGCATTCGTTGAATCAATATTCACGCGAGGAGTGGCGCGCAATGGGGGGGAAAAAAAAAAAGGGAAAAAAAGGAATTAAGCTAAAATATTTGAGAAAATTATTATTAAAGGCAACAAAATTCTTCGACTTTAATGAATTGAGATCAGAAAGTTTAAGAAACATAAACAAAACTAGCTTTATTCAAGAAAACGTTGTATATTTCAATGTATACTCTGTTTCTAATGTTAAATTAACTTATAAGTAAGCATCTCTCTTAGAAATGAGCTTTCGGTGTGAATGTAAATTCTTATTGTAGTTCCTCATCATCACAATTTTTGTATAACACTGTCTAGAAAATATGATAATACATTGGTGAAGAAAGTCGGTCCTGGTAGTGTAGTGGTTACCATACTTGCTTCCTAAACCCAAGATCGCGGGTTCGAACTCGGCCAGGACCGATGGATTTTTTCGGGCGTAAAAATCTTAAGTATGGCTTCCTTCGGAAGGGAAGTAAAGTCGGGATCCTGTGTCCGTACATTTACGGCACGAAAAAGAACCTCAAGCCTGAAAGAGAGGCCTCTGAGCAAAATTTGTCGGCCGTTTCACGCCCTGAGTTGAATGGGACGCTGATGACCTGAGCAGTTAAAGAGCGTCCATAAATAAATCATTCAAAAAAAAAAACATTGGTGCAGAGCGTGCAGACACGTTAATTCTCATCCGAGTAGAGAGATTGATGTTAGATTAGGCCGCTGTAACGTGGGACTGGTAGCTGCGTAAATAGCATGTCTACTTTCACTTTGTAATGGAATAAGCAGAAATAATTAAAAACTATGAGATATCGGCCAGTCCCCCATACAAATTGGAAATGCTTCTGGTATGTACCACCTAGTTGAATCCCGAGAGAAATCAGATATCTGAACCGGACTTAAATAAATATCTGAGATAAGAATTAATAATAATAATAATAATAATAATAATAATAATAATTGACCGTTTCTGTTGACATCTACCAGATACTCTACAAAACCATCTATTGAAGAAAACCTTTAGATGCATGCAGTTATATTTCTCCAAGAGAATGTGGGGCCGTTTCGAATCCTTGTAAAGATTTATCTCCCATTACAGTTCAACTGTACTTTTAAATGGAATATTATTGTTATTATTATCACAATTATAAGCATATGCCATGACACAAAGAGAAATATTGAGAAAATGTAAATATTTAAATTTAGTAAACCAGTGAAGTCTTTTAAAAGGGATATGTGTGCAAATTTAGGATTTTAAACTTTGAGTTAAACCTTAGGAGACAGACAGCGAGCAATGTTTAAAGGGGATCCAAGAGCAGAGAAATTATGAAAGCGATGCTGCGCCAATAAAAATGATATCTACAAAGTTATAACTGTTATAGTTTACATAAACTACTGTTCATGTCCTTAGAAATATGATTTTAAAAATTACTCTGATTTAAGGGTGCAAAACATGTTTATGCTCAACCGGGAAAATAAATTTTAACATTCAATTCACCACAGGTTTTCATCATGTCGATGTACATGTCAAAAAAGAAAACCTTAAAAGGTGTAAATACTGAAAAGTCCAATTTAACTTAGCAACATGAATGCGGCAAAGTTTCAAATTGGCCATATAGTGAAATATTTCAATTTTTAGATCTCAAAAATGGAATATCACACCTAACTGCGATAACTGATTGTTAAATAGTGAAAGGAAACTTTTAATAGGACATAAAACAATAATGTGTATATAGAATAAGAGGGGGGTAGATTGACTGTGGAAAAGGAGTATGGTGAAAGGGTGAATACGAAGAATAGAAAGATAAAGAGAAAATAAAATAAAATATAAAGAAATTGTTATAATAATTATTACAATTAAAGCTAATTTTATTAGTGATTATTATTGCTAATGCTAGCACGTTAAAGTAATGAACAGGTAGGGTAAATGTATCATTGATAAATGTCAATTACATTCACAAACAAAGAATACAATTAGTGTTGTAAAATAGATTAATATAAGATATATGTGAAATTTACATGAATGTATTTAGAAAGATGATATAATATAGAAATATATGATACACTATGGAAAATAAATAAATATATATCAGATCTATAGATATATAGTTTTATACAAAAATAGAAAGAAATAGATACTTATAAGTAGTAAAGTAAAAGTATGTAAGAAATGTATTAGTCACCAGTACAGTTTCTACCGGATACGGTAAATAATAGTTTATTAATTTAGAGTTAAAGATTGAGTGGAAGTAGTAGCTGGTTTCCAGAAGGGAATGTAATTTTGTTATTTATCAATTTTGTATTATTTTGGTAAATTTGTAATTGTACCCTAGGTACAAGTATCATCTGAAAAATAATAATGCATGAATATAATTTAGAAATAAAGTGTAAAAGATTCCATCCCGGTGTAGGAAACAAGGTACAGGGATGGAGTATTTCACATTATTATTATTATTATTATTATTATTATTATTATTATTATTATGAATAGTGTTCAACGCCCGTTTTACTACTGAGGCATCACAGGAGTTGGACACTGATGATACTTGAGATGAAATAATTAATTTGGAAAGGCTGTTTTTAAAAGGAAGAAAGTAAGCATTACATTCTTAAATTTAGGGACACCTCCCCGGCATTTGACTAAGGAAAACCTGAAAAAAAAAACCTCAGCCAGGGTGGATGATCCTGGTGGGAATCGAACCCCAGACTGCACTTTAACGATCTCGGCTACCTGTGGCGGTATGATAACTAAATCTTCGAACGTGTTCACTAAGAACCTTCCTTCATTTTAATAAGCCTATTGGGAAGTAATGGGAACCTCGCTGCTGAGATTATCTTGGTTTACTTACACACACTCTCTCTCTCTCTATGTTGCCGCCAGCTGTGGTTCTGTGTTACATATATAGTTCCTACAAAGTTAGAGAACAACAGTAGCACTTCTGAATCTTCAATAGGAACTTTCAAGAATCCATTATTCAACACCAGGTACATTAAATAAGTAATTTAGCTCACGAGCAAACACCAAGAGCTCTATAATTACTTGACTTAATATTAGAGAGAGATAAACAATTCTATAAACATGTACACTTGCAGTCTTCTGTTTTTGAACTGCTATGGGGCGATATATGCGGCTCGTCCAAACGCCGGTAGCAGCACCGCTCAACCTTCGGTAATGCAAACAAATTTAAGCATGCAATTAAAAGCAATTAACGTTAAAAAGCCACTTACTTACTGAATGAACATGACGTTCAAACTACCCATTTCGCTGTAACGAACTATTTTAATGCATTATAAAACCATTCATTGCAGACCGATTTAATACGGAAACAATGTTTTCACGCATATCGATCAGCGTTGTGCACTTAATCTGTACTCTTTGTCTCTTAAATGTGGTGTTAGACAGAAATATCCAGAAAACTTACTGCTAATAATTCTCTCATCAGAAACTCCAGGAACTGTTTGCAGGAAAACAATGGCTCTTTATACTGTCAAAGAGTGTTTTCATCGGTAATTACATACAAAACTCCTATTTTATTTAATGTATGGGGACTTATGGGTTTCTCTATTATGCCCTTTAGAGCGTGCTCATAAAAGTAGACGATTTATTACAGAATCACAGTTTTAACTTTTGGCCACATTAATTTTATATACTTTATATTTAATATTGGTGTATGTAGAAAACATTCAGAAATGCACATTTGCTGCGAATGAACGCAAGTTGTTTTGGGGAGAATTTACTAACTGATGCTTTTGCGGCGAGTATTACGTACTGATGTTAAGTATCTTGCTATTAACACAAATTATTCATCTATTTATAAATGATATGATCACTAGAAACTACAAAATCGGTGTTGGTACTCTATTCTAAATTTATAAGCTGATTCCCTTAGCAAAGGCGAATAATAAATATTTCCTTTCTTGTAACGAGCATGCTTTTTATAAAGGCCGGGTACCGTGTAATGAACAATACATTATAATGGCATTGGAACTTTATGAACACACCCTACATATTAACTGGAGGAGTTTTATAATTCGCGATCAGAGAAAAGCATAGAAACAGATTGATAATAACATTCGCGTCAATTTTAAAACGACGTGGATGACATATAGCACCCTCTACGGAAGACGTTGGCATATAGTTTAAACTGCACCGTAGGAGGGTAGCTCTGGCCTTGTAGATAAGGATTATCGCCTCTCTGGTGTCATACCTTATCTGTTAAGTAAATAATTGCAGCTGTAACTTCCGCTCCATTGTGTAGTTGTTCAGATATAGTTACATAAAGAAGGCTATGTGTAGAAGATTGTGACATGTTCAAAATGGAGTATCGAGGTGTTATTAAGTTCTTCACAAAAGAAGGGCTTACTCCAAATGAAATTAAACTGAGATTGGACGGTGTATATGGGGAAATACCTCCCTCACCCTCATATTCTACCGTAAAAGAATAGGCCAAACTTTTTCGAATGGGTCGAGAAGGCATTGAAGACGAAGAGCGTGCAGGTTGGCCCTTGGAGGTGCTCACTCCTGAAAACATCGCTCTTATGGAAGGAAGTTTCAGGACATCTTTCATCTATTACACACTACCATGTAAGACTACAACGAGAAGCTTTTGAAATTTACAAACATCCCAAAAATTTCAACAATATAATACCTAAAAATTATACGGTATTCTGAGACATCGTATAGGTTTTATTTTCAGTAGACTGTTTTGCAACGTGAGTAAGGGGATTTTGAAACTAATATTTATTTGCACCAGAAATTAATGCAGTTATCACCAAAATACATGGGCAAGTTCAGCAATATTGCAATTTTGGCCACTTTGTGCATATTTTTAAGCCAGGAAAGCTAGCGACAGTTGCAACCACTTATACAAATAATCAAGTTAAGTGCAGATAGGGGAAATGCACCTTTTCCCAATATATTCTTCCTCTCTGATTTAGTGGACAAGAGAAGAAGTAATGGCTTAAGATAAGATAGGAAAGTGAAGTGTATCCATGTTTTCTACAAGCATAGATCACGGGCTTATCTTTATCAGGCTTCTATTTGAAACATTACGGGCATATCGAGGTGGTGTATATGAAACACAGTTACGTCATACAAAAGTTATTGCATCCGCACTGTGTGTTTGCTCCGCTTTTGAAAACTTAATATGCGATCGGGTGCTGCTGCAATGCTACAAACAGAAATGCAGCAACATGAAAAATAACGACGATATTTACACCGTCGTTCCTGCTCCTTATTGTTGTTTCAATGTTCAAGTAGCATACGCCGTTCTCATTTACCAAGTAAATTACTTTTTCGTGATATATTTATTGTATTGATCTGTATTTCATCTCCACTACTTCGAGTGCGAATTAGGCTGTTATTAGGTATTCTATACGTGTTGAGAGTGAAACTAAACATGAGATAAAAGACCAAAAGTGAATCTGGCAAGTTACCAAAACTAATTAATCACACTCTAATAGACTCACAAAGTTCCTCTTTAACAATAATTGCTGTTCAAAGCTTACCGCATGTTAATGCGGGCTTCACTCACGACAGCACGCTAACAAGAGCTCAGTCATAGAAATCTGCAACACTTACGCATGTTTATCAGACTTGCTAGTGGTTACCAGCTGGCAGGCAGTATCGGTCACGCAGCTGTGATATACTCATAGTTGCCGTTGTTTTCCATGCTATGTGAACATCTCTGAAATACACGTAGCAGCTGGGACATGAACGGAAGTACTTTAGTATAAGTGAAAATTAATTTAAGAATGGAAATCTTTAGCATTCCTGGGAAAGTACGAGCACCCAGTGAGAGCAACATAAGTGCTGAGAAAAAGTTCAAATTTTCAATTATTTGCGCTATGAGGTTTATATTAATTGGATAAACTATACACTGAGCGAGTCTTTTCATCCTGTGGACTGGGAGGTTATGCAATCCCGGTCTTTTATTGGCTATCCCGTAAACACCGTCCGTTTTGATTTCTGCTATGTGCCTCTCGCCATGCTCTGACTCGTGTTGCATTTTGCGCGCGCGTGACTTTAGCGATGAAAGCCCGAAGTTCAAACACTGATCCATAAAATAAACGTATTTTTATTTTTGTTTTTTGTTTTCTGGCACGGAAGAGGGCTAGAGCGCGTATTCTGTGATATTTATTAATGTAAAAATTCTAATTATGTAAATTTCAATTAAATCTGTAAGAACATGCCTTATTGAACATAACAAGTAAATGCGATTAACTTTACATTAATGTTTTTAATAGTGTTTAACGCGCGTTTTTAACTACTGAGACACCACAGGCGGTGGACACTGATGATACATGAGATGAAATAATACACTGGGAAAGACTTTTTTAAGGAAGGAAACATTCCAGACCTAAGTTTAGGATATCTTCCCGGCATTTGCCGTTTATGAGGACTGAGGAAAACCTGGAAAAAAACCTCAGTCAGGGGGGACGATCCAGGCGGGATTCGAACCCCAGACCTACCGCTCACGAGTTCGCGCCTTAACGACCTCGCCACCCGTGGCGGTACAACATTAATGAGAAATGACAAACTTAAGGTATTGAATGGCGTTTTACTATTTGTGGATATTCTTAAACGCAAAAGAAAGACAAAAAAGTAATAGTTCTAGATATGTACACAGTAGATAAAGGTAACCCCTGTATATGACGCTCTGGTGAATGCGGCGGGTCACTTGAGAGCACCTGCATTTCCCATCGACTGTATAATGGAGGTTTGCCTACCAACCCGCAGAATAAGACTTATTATATATCCGTCGGGATTCGTGATGTAGTGGTAACCGTACTTGTCTTCTAAACCGGGATCGCGGGTTCAAACCCGGCCAGGATCGATGGATTTTTTCGGGCGTAAAAATCATAAGTGTGACTTCCTCCGGCAGGGAAGTAAAGCCATGGGTCCCGTACATTTACGGCACGAAAAAGAACCTCAGGCCTGAAAGAAGAGACCTCTGAGTAAAATTTGTCGGCCGTTGCACGCCTTGAATTGAATGGGACGCTGTTGACCTGAGATTAACATTTTATCAGATTAGAGCAGTACCACTATTTTATATGGCAGCACATCTTGGATTATGAAATAAAAAACATAATATGCAAGCAACATAAATGTAATTTCCGCAGTACGAGATGCGGTCCATGATTAATTGTTGCGATTGTGAATGTTACCTAATACTCCCATATTTCAATACTGTAAACAATGCACTTTCTTTCCGGTCACGCCGTTCATTTGCTAGAAGAAACTCATTAAATGAAACGTGTTACATGATGTTCAATATTGAATACAGAGCAGTGATTACATATTTGAATGAAAATTGAACTTATATCAAGTGATATTAAACAACGCATTGAGGAGAGTGTATTCCGCTTTTCTTTTGATGGTGTGGTCAAAATGCTTTCGTTTGGGCACAGAGAGCCTTGAAGTTTTTTTTTTTTTTTTTTAATACGTTTTATTTAAGGACGGTCTTTAACATCTCAGGTCATCAGCGTCCCATTCAATTCAGAGCGCGCAAAGACCGACATATTTTGCTCAGAGGCCTCTTCTTTCAGGCTTGAGGTTCTTTATCGTGCCGTAAATGTACGACACGGGACCCACGGCTTTACTTCCCTTCCGAAAGAAGTCACACTTAAGATTTTTACGCCCGAAAAAATTAATCGGTCCTGGCCAGGTTTGAACCCCGCGACCTTGGGTTTAGAAGGCAAGTATGGTTACCACTACACCACCATGACGCCTTGAAGGCGATTCACATGTGGATAGGCAATTAGGTTGACACATGAAAACACCTCACTTGTAGAAGGAAGTTCTGAATGTCTGCCGTGTGAAGACAGAAGAAATAAGGCAAGGCTGACGATTTCTAAAACGACTGTGCTTTCTTCAATATTTACCTATGCATAAGGTCAGTGCCCAAAATTCTTTCACCAGTACAAATGCAAGTGCACGTGGAATGTTATCAGAAATGTTTAATCTTTGCCATGGTAAAGAATGGACATACAGAATCTGATAATAGACTTCAAAGGAGCACATTGGTGACTAGGAAATACTGAGTTAGTGCCAACAAGGAAAAGAGATGCGTAATACTGAGTCGAGAAGTTCGTCTACAGCACGACTAGTAGTCATACGACATCCAGTAGCTGGATCACCATTGTGCATCCTACACATTGCCTTACTATTACCTATTTTAAAAACTAAAATCTGACCTTCTCTTTTCTGGACCGTATCCATATCTCATACGTCGTGAGCCATGTATTTTTTTCTTATTTGTTTTATTTAAGGACGCTCTTTAACATCTTAGGTCATCAGCTTCCCATTCAATTCAGGGCGCGAAACGGCCGATAAATTTTGCTCATCGGTCCTGGCCGGGTTTGAACACGCGACCTTGGGTTTGGAAGGCAAGTATGATTACCACTACACCACCAAGACCGACCATGTACTCTTTTAAGATTACGAATGACTTAATGTCCAAGTAAGAAAGGTTGCAAAGTTACTGGTCTTATGTTGAGTAATTTAGGGAGAGAAACCTGTTAGAGAGATAAATCTGTAAAAAATACTTTAAAAATACTCGGAACAGGCTTCCAATAGAAAACAATTAAAGACGCAGTCTATTCAGCACGGCAATTGGAAACAATAATTATGACGAATGGCTTTAACGGAGGAAAACTGATGAAATTAGCCAATCTAGAGCGTTCACATTAAAATCAATAGCAAAATGTGCAAAACAGCAAACGTTCCTGCATCTTCTGTAAGAAATGGAACAAAGTTACTAACATTAAACTATAGGTAAACAAGTGACCTTGTTTGCGGAAAGGTAATCCGGTTCAACTGGAGAAATTTAATTGCATTAAATTAATGTCGTTATTTTAGTAGAGGCGGATTTTCAGGTGCAACCCGATCATCCGGCATAAACGTAAGCATTTCATTGTTTTACGTTTTTAACTCAAGTTTAAACTATTTCAAATGCTGACATGCGAATTTTTTGGTAACAGCCACTCTTTCATGCTTCTTTAACCTTTATCCTCTGATACAGTGAATCCCGTCAGTACGAATTTGGTTGTATTTGCAACTTGTTTCATAGCTGTTGCCATGGCAAAAGTAGATGTTTCATTTTTTCTCCGTGATAGAAAGTACAGCCAAAACTGAGAATCGGACAGTGAGCGGTGTTTAGGGCGAAGAGAAAATTGGCTGACCCGCTTCCATAGTAACTCAGAAGAATGCGCTATCCGGCAAGCATTGCCAACTTGCTAAATATAACTTTTCGAAACATCGTTTTATGATGTATAGCTACAAAACTACACCTTCTTGATCTGTTGACATATTACTTTTAAATGCTGGCTATATTGAAGCGATTGGTGGGGACGCAACTGTTTGTAGCTTCGGTTTACTATGACACCATTCCGGTGCATGAGCTGCATTATTGCATTTACATAAAATAACGTACACAGTCTTGTGTAAGTACGACAATAATTTTTTAAATTTTAATTTTGTTATTATACTTCTACTCTAGTATTTGTAATGTGTTGTAGCTAATGTTGAAATAGCAATTTGTACTTTATCCGCCTTCTATTGTGAAATTGTTTTTTTTTTTTTGATTGATTTATTTATGGACGCTCTTTAACATCTCAGGTCATCAGCATCCCATTCAACTCAGGGCGTGAAACGGCCGACAAATTTTGCTCAGAGGCCTCTCTTTCAGGCAAGAGGTTCTTTTTCGTGCCGCAAATGTACGACACGGGACCCACGGCTTTACTTCCCTTCCGAAGGAAGCCATACTTAGGATTTTTACGCCCGAAAAAATCCATCGGTCCTGGCCGGGTTTGAACCCGCGATCTTGGGTATAGGAGGCAAGTATGGTAACCACTACACCACCAAGACCGACGTGAAATTAGTGAATAAACGGTTAGTTGATAATATTGAGTTTTGCATATTAGTATATTTCATACTCTAAATAATAGATAATAAACATTATATTCAAGGTAAACTTCTTATATGTCGGTAGGGCTGCAGCTATTTATGCCATGTGCTGTCTCTGAATTCTAGTTGAGCTTTGATGAATGAGTGAATTATAATATATTCTCGCAATATGGAGAGGAAGAAGGGAAATTTTATTTTTTCTAAGGTATGTGCATTTGTGCTTCCAACTTTGCAGGATGTATATTACCGCCAGGGGTGACCGAGGTCGTTAAGGCGCGGACTCGTGAGCGGGAGGTCTGGGGTTCGATTCCTACCAGGACCCCGTCCTTCCCTGACTGAGATTTTTTCCCTCCAGGTTTTCCTCAGTCCTCATAAATGGGTAGTGCAGGGGAGGTACCCCAAACTTAGGCCTGGAACGCTTCCTTCCTTAAAAAAATCCTTTCCCAATTTATCTATGCTACGGTCGTCATATATATTAAAGATACTGTCGCTGTCAATTTGTGTGTGTGTATACACACAAATTGACTATGATATATGTATAATATATAAGAAAAATAAAAATAAAGCAACACTATCTACAATGTAACAAATTAACAGTAATTACGATAGCAGAAAAAGATAAAACAAAAGAAAAAGTCACACTTGAGATCGCTATATTTCGGACTCGTAGAGCCCTTCTATGGCAAGAAGACAAGTGACATATATTTTTGTAAAACACTTTCAATTTATGATAATATTAATTTCCTATAAACTCTATATTCTAAGGAAACAATACTACGTTTTTAATAATGAAGTATTTTAAGTGTGCCGTTATAGTTTCGAAATTTTATGACTGGTTATCACGAAAAGCTGTTTTTGTAAAAGTTGTACCTTCAAAATGTGTGTAAATGTGTATAGTAATGAAATATAATATACTTTTACTACATTTAAGAATTATGTCTTAAAAACTGACAAATGTCTTAATTTCATCCATACTTTCCCTTATTTGATTATATGTACATGAATATCTTTTATTATTATCACTAAATATCTGTTTTTCATGGCCTATCACAATTTTCGGTTTGTTCACAAAACTAGAAAATCTGAGTTGCATCGATTCATTTTGCGGATATTCATATAGGCTAAAGAAGCTACGAAGCGAGTTTTGGAAGTTATTGCTACAGGAATGAATAGCAATGTATGACTGCGTTCAGGAAAATATAGATAATCGAAGCTGATGATGAAAAATCGCAAGCAATGTATCGGCATTTTGCCAGCCGGATCAGTGCAGAGCGTAATTGGCTAACGTAAGGCAGTAACTAGGAAGTTTACTAACTAATCAATATTTCAAATTGGTCCCTAGGACAGGAAAGCATCGAAAACGACGTTCGACTTGGAAACAGTCGCGATACCTTGCTGTCAATTTATTCTCAGCTGTCTTGAGCAGTATTTTAGTTCATTCCTAGTGTTACCCTTTGGTCTGTTCCATCAAAGGCGTGAACTTGTCCAGAAGTTATCTATGGAGAACACATATTCTGTCCAACAATCAGTAATTGCCAAGCACAATTCTGTTGCTATATACAAAACAGATTCCTGCCAGAAATACTTCAGTATTTACTCCAAGCTCAATTGATATAATACATTATAGTTAGAACATCGTAAAACCTAATGCATATTAAGTGAGAAGCTAATTATAATTTATTTATGCTAAGAAAAGTGCCTTTCTGCTTCGGGCCCTAGTTATATTTTAGTTTTTAACCCAATTACATCTTACAGTCAGCAAAATATAACCAATGGTTAAAATATTTCCTAGCATATATTAATTATTCTCTCAGTTATATACATTTTAATATTTTTCCTTCCTCTTCTGCTTAAATACATTTCATTATTTTACCATAAATAGCAGACCATAAGAACTTGAATTGTTCTTTAAGTGGATTTGTGATTTCTTTATTGTGAGACTATATTTAATTAACTCATTCCTCCAGTCTCTGCTTCTAAAAACTAAAATATAACAGAAATCGGTTTTGAGTCCCCCATAGAAGAAACAAAGGCAAATACCTTATTCTATTAATTTGGGTTCTTCAACCCATAATCAAAGTTGCGATTCTTTTCTAGTGTGTTTTTATTTAGAATTAGTAACAACACGCACAGAGAGAAAAGCGTTTGAGAAGCTGGCGACAGATTTTGAAATCTACTTTAGTTTGTTTTTTTTTTTTCTCCCAAAAATTAAGATTTTTCATTTCAATGTCTATAGAAGCATGTACAATTTTAACGAAGAATAAATATAATTCTAATATTTATAATATGTAAAATATAGTAGTATTTTTCACCGACAGCGCTAAAAGCTTGTATTTTTTACTTTGAATGTGTGGCACACCCTACAACATTATTTTTTCATGTTATCGACGTAATATTTATACTACTTTACATCATTCGGAACCAACTTTTGCTTGAAATGGACTCATTATAGGCTGTGTAGTTCAAAATAGGCTGGTAGCTGTAAAAAAAAAATAGACTCGAGGCGTTAATTTGTTGAAGTTCTGCTCGGTTGAGCGCTCCATTCACACTGCCATGTTTCTGCGCGCGGGTATACATGGAAACTTTTGTATAGCACACTGTATATGACATTTTATAGCATACAGATTTGTTCCATACAAAACAAAGGAAGGGTGTTTACACATTTCAACATGGAGGAAACTTTCTTGCTCCTTGCAGTTACTGCTGCTTGTGCTGATATTGTGGAAGAAAACGAAAGGAAAAAACAAAACGCAGGTGGTGAACTTAGATTTTTTTGTTGAAAAGAAAAGCATATGTCACGTTCTTGGCTGATCCTGAAGATTTTACTTATTTATTTTCGTTTATTCTCTGTTATACTGCGATTTCAAGTTAAGTAACTCTTGTTCCCTACTTCTCCAATCTCAACTTTGAGGGAAGAAACAATTTTATGGAAAAAATCTTTGAGTGCGTTCCTGTCTCTAAAATTCTTATTTTGAGGATTCCAAAATACATTTTCGAACTTGCATTTCTTCTATTAAACATGTTTTTTTGTGATTGACCACTCCATGTTTGTTGTTTATGTAACAAAAGAAGAAGAACAGGAATGCCGCTTTGAGTCAATGTGCGCATGACCAGGTTGCAGAATAAGAATTGTTTTCGCTCGTCTAAAAATGCACAGAACGTTGTCCTATCCTTGTTCCATTCAATCAGAACAAGTTTGGAACACAAGTTCTGTAAAAAATATTCCCGGTGTGAACCCACCTTTACAGTTTCAATTTATCATCACCAATCACATTTTTTAATCGTGTTTAACGCCCATTTTCACAGGCGATGGACACTGATGATACATGAGATGAAATGATACATTGGGAAAGAATTTATTTTTTAAGGAAGGAGAACGTTACAGGCCTAAGTTTAGAGTACCTTCCATGGCATTTGCCATCAGTCACATGTAGTTCTCCAGGGCAGATATATACTGATTGATAGTCGAGCGGTTAAAAGCAAGTGTTTAATAATGAGAACTTCTGCAGCTCAAATCCTACTCATGGGTTAATTGTTTTATTCTAATTTTCTGCAAGTGAAGGTAAGTGTTCACGATAACATAACTTCCAATTGCAAAGGCCTGTTTGAATTTTAAGACATTTATGATCAAACATAAAACTCAAATTAATCTTCTTTGTTTTCAGAATAATCAATAAAATAATTATTATTGTTAAATTAAATAAATTCAAATTATATTTCGTTTTTCCCTTTAGAATATTCATTATTATTTAATTTATTTTTACAATGCATATGAATAATTTATATTCTTGTTTTCGAGCACAAATAGCTTAAAATTTAAATATATTGTGTCTATTATATATTACTGCCATATAATAAACATTACTTTTAGTTGAAAAAAATAACAATTAATAAATTTGAGCATATAAGGATTCAAACCTTACTTTTGTCTGCTCAGTCATCACAGCACTAATATACAAACAGAGGAAATCCTGTTTAAGGCATATTATGTGAACATGAACTGAAGGTGGCATTAAAATGTGTACTATTGTGAACCCAGCATCAGCCAATATTTCCTGTTTTTGGTCATGATTTCTGGCGTTGCTTTCATTATTTTTTGACATTTTATGATGTACAGTAATATATTGGGAGTTATCAGAATCCATTTTAAACAGATTCTCAAAAATGTTTTGATTGAAATAATATTTGGATTATTGGATGAGTTGAAGTTGATGCTTCATCCTAATTTGAAATAAGTTCCTAAAATCTGGGTGCTATTAGTGAAGCGTACGAGGAAAGATTTTACCAATGTATCAAAGACAAAGCGACGTAAACCCGATTGCAAACATTTATTTGATACTATGTGGAACTATTTAACACAATTTGCAAGGGGAAATGATCCATAAAAAGCATTTACTGAGATAATTTAAATTCCAGTAAAGGAGACAAACGTTGTAGTAAATAAGTTTATGAAGCAGTTTAAATTCCTTTTGGATGTATTGACTTAATCCAAATACATACTAATGTAATATGAACCTATGATTTCCGGATAACGTTTTGAAAAATCAATATGCAATAGAGAAAACATGTTAACATTTAAAATTACCTTGTAAATCAAACTGAACATTAAAACAATGCTTGATAACCATTATTTAGTAGAAATGAACGTTTTATTGTAGCAGTTTTAAAATACACATAATTAAGTACACCTGTAGCATGGGCCTTATGGCCGTACATGCTAATACCGTCCTTGTAACAATCAAAATATACATACATACAAACCTACATGCATACATACGAGGGTAGGTTCATATAAGTTTCCGGCCTAACCCTTTCCTAGGTGTGATGCAGACAAAAAATATATTTCACTTTTCAATATAGTTACCCTTTTTGCAAGGCACCTCTCACATCTTTGAATTAACATTTCAATCCACCCCCTACCCCGCAAATTGTCAGATTTCTTGTTTGTAAAATAGACATAAACAGCATCCATCACTTAAATCTCTCTCTCTCTCTCACGCACACACACACCACACACACACACACACACACACGTCACACCTAAATTTCAATCCTCGAAGGTCCTTCGTGAGTTTTCAGAAGAAGAAAGTCGCTGGGAACTAGATCTGGACTGTAGGGTGAATGGTCGATCTGCTTGAAGCCACATTTCTTTACAGCTTCCTTTGCAACAAGAACTGTGTGCACAGCCGCGTTGTAGTGAAGAAGGCGCACAACAACTACTCAGCTTTCCTCGCCTTATCTCTTTGATGGAAGCACGTAGTCTGTGCAGTAGGCCAGCATAGTACTCCCCATTTACTGTGGTGTTCCTCTCCTTTAAGTCAATGAAGAGTATTCCTTCACAGTCCCCAAAAATTGTGGCCATGATCTTCTTGGTTGACTGAGTGACCTTGGCCTTTAGAACCGGTACCTCGCCAGGTTTACGCCACTCCGTTGATTCTGTTTGGACAAAGGATCATAGTATAGGACCATAGTTTTATGACCTGTAACAATGGTTTTCAGAACTTCTCTCTCGTTGCCACGGCAGAGCTCCAAAAATGCCTGATAACAGATGACTCATCGCTGCTTTTGGACTGAGGAAAGAAGTGTAGGCACCCATGTTGCACTAACCTTATTCGTGTTTAAATGTTCATGAATAATTCGAAGGACTGTTGTTTTAAAAAGGTCCAACCTTGCTGGTATTTATGTAACTGTGAGCCGCCTTACACAAGAGCAATGTTTTCAGGAGTCCAAGGGCCGACCTGCATGCTATTCGTCTTGACTGCTTTCTCGACCCATTCGAAAAAGTTTGGCCCAATTCTTTTACGGTAGAGTATGAGGGGGATAATTCCCCATATACACCGTCCAATCGCTGTTAAATTTCATTTGGAGTAAGTCTTTCTTTTGTGAAGAATTTAATAGCAGCTCGAAACTCCGTTTTGAACAAGTAACAGTCTTGTACACATAGCCTTTTTATGCAAGTGTATCTGCACAACTGAACAGAAGGGCAGAAGATATAGCTGCATTTATTTCTTTAACAGATAAGGAATGACATCAGATAAGGGTTTTGTGAAGGCGATACTCATCGGCGAGGCCGAAAACTTATGAACCTACCCTCATACATACATATGTACACATTTATACGATTACATCACACGTTTTCTCTGAGTAATTTTATATAATTATATACAGACATAAATAGAACCCTTACCGCCTTTCCCTTTATTCACCCCCCTCCCTAACTCCCTTCTCTTCTCTATAGCCATTAATTTTCTTTCTCTGGTCTTCCCTAGAAATATTCCAGAACTGTGAATGTCTTATGTACTAACACTCCTCGGCAGATGTTCACAATTCTGTTGTATTTCCTGAAACTCATATAAGTTGTCTATTCTCCTTATAGACCAAACTACGCTAATTTTCTATTATGCTTAATTTCGTGACATTTCTTCAGCTTCTATAAAAAATTCCCACAGAGAATACGTCCAATACAGTGGATATTTTAGTGTACAGCGGTGGTGACAAAAGCGGTTTTTTTAAGAACCTCTTATTGGAATGTTATTTTAAGCCGTTAGTTCACTCGTGAAGATGTTCTATTTCTGCTGACAAAAAGAGTTCCTTTTTGTAGCGTTCATTAATTTAAATAGTTGCTAATGGTAAATTCAGAGAGAGTTTAATAATCGACAGAAGAATAATATTTATGGCGCTTAGAATAAGGAACAGTAACCTTTCTTGGAAAGGTCTTTAACTGTCGCGTGACCTTTTTTGGTTTCTTAAACTTTCGTGTTTTTATAACAATACTCTCGGGAAGAAAAATCGGAATCATCTCTTTATTTTGTTCTTCATTAGTCCCTGACATCCGAAATACATCCGGAAGTATAAGGATTAAATGCGGGACATACAGAATACGGAATATTCTCTCTTCGGAGAACAGGAAAACAAGATTTGCAGAGGACTGCAGGATGTCTGGGAATTTTAAAGATGACAGCCATTTATGGTCATCACTGACTTCATGAGAATTTCCAAGGACTCTCAAAATATGGAAAGGACTTCAAGTTTTTTCGAGTACAATTATGAATCTAATTGAGCAAAACAAAAATTCTCAATTTTGTTTATTTATCTATTATCACGAAATTATCACAAGTAATATCGAGAGGGTCTGAGGTTACCAATAAATTCACGAACGTCGTATTTGAAATTCGCGCACATATTATAAACACTTGTTATATTTATGAATTAATTCAGAAACCGTGAGATTAAAATGGACAAAAGTCGACCATTACAATCGCTACCGTTCGATTTTTTTCTAATACCAGCTTAAAGAGACAGGCAGAGAGAGAGAGAGAGAGAGAGAGAGAGAAGATAACATACAATGTCTCTATTTTTCTTTGTTTTCTGTGGTTTGGACTTCCTAATGATAAGATCAATTTGCATATTTGATGCACCAACAAAACGCTTTGAGGAACCCTCCATTTTGCGTTATGATTATCGATTTTCCATGCTATCAATAGCTCCCCACCGCCTCTAGCAAAAGTGCTCAGTGATGCGTGTTCAGGAATTATATAGTGGAGGTATATAGTTGGCTACACTGACCACAAGATAAAGGCACTTCGCGTGATAAAACGGATTTGATACCTTTTTTTCGATAGTTTTGCTCCGTAATCCGGCTGTGATTGTTCAAATTCAAAATTTTGCTTCGTTTTATTGGTCGACTTTAAGATTACGTCACATAAGTGAAATAGTCAGCACAGTATCACAATATTACATCTGTTATTTTAGAGTTCTACATATTGCGTTCTATTTGTATCTTTGACTAATATAATATGTTAACGAATTTATTTTGAAATATCTTATTAATCAATCATTAATAAGGCTAGCATAAAACGATTTTTATAATTCAGAAGGTGCCAATGTATATACTTCAAGCAAAGAAAAAACTGTATTAACATAACAAAACTGAATTCACACAAACAGAAAATGATGAGCACTAATCATCTTAGACTTTTACAGTTACAACAGATGCTCAAAATGCCCACCATCGGCGTCAATACACTTCTGAGTATTTTGAACTACTGATTGAGCAACGTTTGCGAAAGTGTCCTCAACGATTGCAGCACACGCCGTTTCAATTTCTTACCGAAGTGCTGCCAGTGTAGCTGGTTTACTACGGTATACAACATCCTTAAGAGTTCCCCATAGGTAGAAGTCCAACAGAGTTAGATCCGGAGAACGCGGTGGAAATTCAATCGGACCTCTTCGTCCTATCCAGTGTCTTGGAAGATTGTCATCAAGGTACGCACGTACATCTCGGCGGTAATGTGGTGGTGCGATCAATTTTGTTGTAGCAACGCTATCATAACGTAATGTGAGTCACATCTGTTTACAGAACATCATACGATAATCTTGGCTTCATTTGTTCACTGTTGATTTACATGTCACGTAGCAACGCTATCATAAAGTAATGTGAGTCACATCTGTTTACAGAACATCATACTACACATTACTGTTGTTTTTCGGTCCAACTTTGAAATGTATTAAATGGATATCTATTGCGAAAGTGTTTATATATTTTTGGCACCCTCGGTATGTTAACCTGTCTTTGTTTTACTAAATATTAATATCACGAAGTTAGTTTTACTGTTGGCATCAATAATTTTCAGCTCCAGGATGTTAGCCAAGGTACAGATAAATTTTCTGGTGTGTACGAGAGGGTGCATAAGTTTCTGTCTTTCCCTATTTAAACTTAATTCAACAAACAATACAGCATTATATAGTAATTAATATTTTTTCTATATTAGACCCAATTTTTAAACTGCAGCTTCATTAATTAAAATTTTCTCCAGCATTCAAGTGAACCAGTGTAGAAAAATGACAATTAAAAGTAAAGGAATAATACATTTACGTTTATATTAATCACTGCCGCTGTGACTACACGGTCAAGAACTCGGTAGCTGTGTTTACGGCACACAATCGTCCTGGGAGAACAACTGAAGCGACAATCAGAAAATGTGAGCACAACTAATACCATGATCTTATACATTGGAGAATATCTTGCTATGAAGATAGCAGAGGCACTGTAAAAGATTATAATTCCTTACAAAGTAAAACTGGAAACGACGAGGAAAACTTTCGAAAGGATTCTTATTTCTTTAAGACAATGTCGGTCCTCATACAGCAAAACTCACTCAGCCTGCTCCCTGAGTTGGCCCCTTCAGGCTACTACCGCTTTCCAAACCCAAGGAGTCAAACGTTTCAACCAATGGGAATGTTACAGCAGTTAACAACATTTTCTTGGACGGTTTAAAAGAGCTGAAACAAGTATGCGTGTGTTTGTGTGGTGCGGTGTGGTGTGGCGTGCGCGGAGCTAAAGACGAATATGTGGAGTAAGTAAATTTTTTCAGCGCCCCAAAATTTTGTTTTCTTAACAATGCTAAATGTTTATCAGTCCCCTTCTAATATTCCGCTGTTTTTTCCGCATAACATGCTCTTAAGTCGTTGTTAATACATTTAATGTGTTTATGTAAGAGTAAAATATGTTGTCACTCCGTTTGTAAAATATACTATATAATTAGATCTTTCATATTATATCATTTCTTTATATTACCACCGAAGAATAAAATTAGCCATTTTCATAACTAAAAACCGCCATTAAATTGCTAAAACAAGTTTAAAGCACGCCAGCTCTTACTGTATCATGAAGGGGCATTGTAATAACAACAATTAAAGTTTAAAGCTTATGCAAAGCAACTATTCCTACAACAAAAACCCTGGAGAACTCTCAATGTAGGACCTCAACGTGAAGTGCCCTTTGTCTTCAAAACTCGGACCATAAAAATGTCTAAACACAACTGCATATGAATTTTAAATTAACACACTTGTGTTGACAAAGGGACACTGCCGTCCTTTGTTATGCAGAAAGACCAGCTGTGGTATTTCAGTTTTCACTTTTCTCTGGCAAGAAGTGCTTCGCGGCTTTCTTTGAACTGTGAGCAACTAAACCACACAAGTCTACACTTGAAATAAGCTTTGTAGTAGTTATCCTTTAGCCAGAAGTAACTTAAATCTTCACGTGAAAACCTAACTTAGCAATTAAACGTTCAATCACAAGCCACTCAATACCTAATAACGTAAGCATTTTCTCAAAACTCTTTTTATATATTTCAGTAATTCAAATTCTTATGTTCTTCGATCGGTAGAAGCCTAACATTCTTCGAAACCCCATTATGGAGGATATGTCTATTACAAACGAACCTACGCCTTTTGAAATATCATCTCATCCGTTTGATTATTTAATTTCCCTTATTGCTGCAATCATATTCCTTTATATCAAGAAAAAAATGAGAAGAAACAAATGGTATGAGTATTTAATTACAGATTCCTACTTCTCTGAAACAAAAAAGTGCACTAGTAACGCAATGCGTGTCAGGTTAAGCTAGGCGAGGTTAGGTTAGGTTAGGTTAGGTTAGGTTAGGTTAGAGATTGCATTATTTTGCCATCAAAACAGACTGTACTATAGATACATTGAAGAGCACGAGCGTCCGAACTAATATTGAATTAAAATGTGGTTATATTTTACGCATGTTTAATTGGCTAACATTTTATATAACAATCAGGATAACGTCTAAACTGTTTAAATTTGAGAAGCAAAGATATGCTCAATTGGGGAGGGAAAGATTTCCAGCTGTGCTCCATGCTAAAGCTCTTGGTGCTCTCATTTGTCTGTTTTAATCTATATAGATAATAATTGCCTATTCTTGGCTTCTCTTATCTTTTACTCATGTTTTATTACTTATTTTAAATTTATATACATATGTCTATCTAACGTTAGGTTCCTATGCCATACTTTAGTATATTTTCATTTTTGTAATGTTTGTCTGCACCCTAAATCTTGTTATATGAGGGTAGATATTTGAATTTCCATATTACTGAAGACCATAACTGACCAGGTCTGCCTATTTCTTTTTAGAGTAGTCTTTCCCACTGTGGATATAAAGTTGCATCCTCCGTAACCAATCATGGCAGCATAGTGATATGGTTCAATAGAGATGCCACCATCTCCTCTTTTTAGTGCGCTTCTTCTGGACTCCTAAACTGCTAGACCTCTCTCTGTTTTTCCTGATTGTTGGAAGTGAGCCAGGGTCTTGAATATACGGTGAGTAGTTCACCAGTGTCACTGCAGATTCTTGCAGAAGTCTATTGTTTTCAAGGCGATTTGCGCATAGGCACTGTCGAAGTAAACCAGCATACAATGGAGTGCCAATTTTCAAGCTTTTTTGTTTTGTTTCTAACGTGGAATGGTTGCAATATGACCACTTACTCAGAAGTAACTGGCAATGATGTCCCGGCCTTCAGTGCAGGGCTATCCTTTGGGAAGAATCATGTTTGATTTCGAGTCAAATTGGTAAATTCAGCTTTTTTCATTTGTAAAGATATCGTGAACAACACATAGCAAGCTGCCACTGTCAAAATGAGGAACCATTTCTTGGCATCATTACACACTTTCTGCCTTTTGCTCTTCTGTGGGGTTGTCGTTAAGAGCTTGTGAACTGATAACTATTTTAGTTTGGTTTCAATGGCCTCAACGTCCTAAACTGTTTCAAACACCGATTCGTAAATGTTTCGTTTTGTTTTATGACTCAAAAATCTTAGATTTGCAGATATGAATCTTCAGTAAATATTAAAGCATTTATATCAACGACGCACAGTTTTGTCCAGGACGAATCTAAAAGATGCAAAACTTCCAAATTCTTCTCATAGTACAGCATAGCACTTAGCCACGTACCCTAGCCTGTGACTACAGGCAAAGGGGGAAAAGTAAGTTCGGGGATGAATTCTGGATAGTAATTTAAAAAGAAAAAGACTTTAATTTCCATTTAAAACCAGCCAATCCAAGCATGTATATGCATCCACATAGCTCTTCTAACATAATACCGCAATTTATTTAAAAAGTGAAAATAGTGAAATAAAAAATATCAGAGCATAAATAAACTGAAACACACTTTAAACAATAAAAGTACAACAATTTCAAATAAACTATTCTGCTCATTAAATCCAACCTAACAAAATTAAAAACAATGTAAAGTTTTTGAACGCAGCCAACTAAACAAACCATTTTCAAACAAATGGTTAAAATAAGTAAAACTCGGTAAAACCCCTACCCAGGAGAAATGTTGCCCAATTCACATTTATATGATAATTAAAAGTATCCTGAACAATACATTTATTCAAAATATCCGTTTTTATATTTACGGTTAAAAATTTTCACCTTTCGGAATTTTAAAACATAATGTCTATATTTATTATATAATTTAGAATTAAATGTAAAACATACCCATATGTGAGATTTGAGCGAAAATATTGCATTGCACCGTAACTCGCTGAAGACGCCAAGATAGAAAAGAATGGCCAGTGTAACGGAAAAGAATTTATTTCTTTTTTATGGCCACAATCTGAGTTATAATTGTGCAACGCATGACACTTACAGAAGACGTTAAGGCGGGAACATGAGAGCATTGTAAGTGAGACCAGAAGAAAGCAAGCCTTCATGGCTTTTAAATGACAATGTAAGTGCTCGTTGAGAGTAGAAGACAATTAGAAGCTGAACTATGAGAATTCGTGCCACATGACTTAATACAGAACCTAAGAAGATTTAAAAACTTTTAAAAGTACGTCTTGCCCGGTTTTTCTGTATATAAACCTCTCACTTATTGATTACTTATGGAATTCTCTGACTTAATTCCAAACATCACCCAAGCGTAATGCTTGTAATTGCATTTATATAGTTAACATCACCTTAATAATCTTTATTTCTGTAGTACCGCCACTTGTGGCCGAGGTCGTTAAGGTGCGAACAAGTCGGGGGTTCGATTCTCGCCAGGAACGTCCTCTCTGACAGTTTTTTTTTTTTTTTTCCAGGTTTTCCTCAGTCCTCACAAATGGCAAATGCAGGGGAAGTATACCCTAAACTCAGGCCTAGAACGTTTACTTCCTTAAAAAAAAAAAAAAAAAACTCCTTTCTCAATTTATAATTCCATCTCACTCACCAGTCTCCACCGCCTGTGATGCCTCAGAAGGAGAAACACTGTGCAACAACTATTGTGATATATATGCGAGACAGAAGTAGGTGAACCAAAACATATGTTAATTCCAAAAATTCCAGTCTTTAACGATTCATAAATGATTCAAAAGTGTTTCTTCAACTCGAGTATTACAAAATTAGTAAAATATTGTAGTACAACCACATACTTTTCTCAGAAAACGCTCCCGAGAAAGACTTACAGCGAAATAAAATCCCAAGAAGATTTTTACATAGCTGCTATTATGGCAGACAACGTGCAACAATTACGAGATGCATTCAAGTTATAACACTAGAGATGTTTTTTCTCACTAACTAATCACACTGAAACTATGAAACGTATGTCACTTCTCGACGTAATCTCCTTACAGCCTCATAACACCGACGCCATGATTCCGTTACCGCTGCGAACGCTTCTGTATGAGTCTCTTTTGTTCACCAGAAAATCTGAGTGAGTTGAGAGCTTCCATTGAGTAGACTGGCGCTTCGTTTCAGGAATGAAAAACGGCATCCATGTCTCATCCATTGTCACAGTCGATGAAAAGAACGTCAACACCCTTCATCATTGCATGGCAACATGCCACGCGAGCAGCCTTGTGGCCGTCCGTCAGCATTCGTCGTACCCATCTGGAGGACACTTTTCGCATTTTCAGGTCTTCATGCAGGATTGCGTGCACAGATCCCACGGAAATGCCAACTTTGGAGACATGTTCCACACTTATTCGGCGATCCTTCAAAACAACTTTCTCCACTCGCTCGATCATGTCGTCAGACCGGCTTGTGCGAGGCCGAAATTGCCTTGGTTTGTTGTCACACGACGATCTGCTTTCCTTGTACTGTCACATCCATGAACGCACATTAAACACATTCATGACTCCATCACACATGTCTCACTCAAATGGCGATGAAATTTCAATCCGTGTCGAACTACGCAAATGGAGAAAATGAGTGATTGCTTCTTGTAATGAAAAACGTCGCCAATTTGAAGCATCAAAAAAGTTCTTACTATCGCCGCTACCGCTAAAGCATTGTGTCCCATACAGGGCTGCAATCTCTATCACGCATCGGTAATGAGTGCTCGCGTAATTTAAAATAAACCGCGTGTCTCTATCTGTTTCCAGTCCTGAGAAAAAAAAAATGAACGGCCCTCTTACATCGTTGTACCTTTTTGTGGGTCATCCGCATCCTTCAATTCCCTCAGGGTGGTGATTGTTCGTTCGGATACTTAAACTAGGTTACAACCATTTATCTTCATGCAGCTAAAATGAATTATTTACACAAATGTCAGCTTCTTTTGATGGTGACATGAACAAGTAATATGAAGTGTATTCTTATGTGCTAATACATAATATTTCTTATGAATATAACTTCTATTTTTCATTTAAAGTCACATGAAGGTTAGGTATAGTAACATAATCCAGCTGTTTCGCGTTTGCGTTCGATCATGCAAATTTTTCAGAAGAGATAAAGAACCAAATAATGATAATAATAATAATAATAATAATAATAATAATAATAATAATTTTCAATATTAGTAACAAGTTTAGACACAAAATTATCAACATTAAACTAAATAAACTTAAAAATCTTCTTCAAATGTTATCCTTGATCAATTTTTGTGTTTTCAATACTCGTTCCTTCTGTCTTGCTAACATTATTATTGCACTTAATTCTATTTTCTTTCTAGACTTCCTTTTACTTGAGAGAGCGTCACCATAACTTACGTGTGCATTTCAGTGTTTTATACGACTTTTACCTCGTTTCATATCTCTGCACCCGCCTCTAAGCAGCTTATCTTTATTTCTTTTGAAAATAAACTCGGGTCTGCGCCATATTTCACAATGCAATAATACGACCAACTCGTTATTTCACATTACTTTTATTTTTACTATTGTACTGAATTCAGTCGTTCGAGTTGCTTTCCTCCCTTATATTAATGAACGGTCGATATATGTGGTCGTAATGTAACATTTTTACTTCCTAAATAAAAAAAGAAGAAAAACATAAATAAAAACCAATGACAATACATAGACAACGCAATTTTCGCAGATGTATATGCAAATGTGTTCGATTTTTTTTTTTTTTTTTTTTTTTTTTTTGTTTTATCTCTCTTTTAGGTTTTAAATGTTCAGTGAGCCTGGTAAGGAATTTATTTTAATCCAATTTCCAATTGACCACAAACTAGAAGCAATGGCATTTTCAAAAGTTGTACTTCAAACACCAGCTTTCAAAGCTGTTCGAACTTTATCATTTGCTTTGTAATATACCGAAGATTACATTTACTTTTCGTTACATTTGGCAATGAAAACAGGAAGCTCAGGGCTATATCTTCCAATTGAATTATTGTTTCCTAATATAATTTGCTTTAGTCACCAAAATACCGAAAGAAAATTAGAAAATTTTAAAACAAAATTTACTGCTACAGTAGTTTTAAAAAACATGAAGATGCTGTTTTTTCCTACACAACAGCAAAAGGGATTCCTGTTGTTACAAATTGTGTAATAAACATTTATGAAATATTAAGGAGAATAAAGCTCAAATCTAAAACGATATTTAGGTTTAGTATCCTTAAAATCTAATATCTAGTTCTTCATTTTTAACAACATGGGTTTATATGTACTTTTTTATATTCCTTAGATGTGCTATTTTCAAGAGTTATTTTGTTGCGAATGAGATCTGTGACAATTTCGATAAGTTTTCTCTTGAATTTTGCGTTTTGCCCTGAACCAACAGATTAAAATATGTGCACTACTCGTAAAATGCAAGTCTTGACTTGAATAGCCGATAAGCTATTAGTACTTAAAATAATGTTTACATACAAAAATTCGTTACTGTTAAATCAACTGTTTGACTATCTTCACGGGGTTGTGTCTATAAGTTTCCGGACTGATGTAGAAGTAATGACTTATTGTTTCTGTCTGATATTCACATGTTCAGGAATGTAAATACTGCATTTCCTTTCCTTTCTTTCTTTCTTTCTTTCTTTTTCTTTTCTTTTCTTTTCTTTCTTTTTTTTTTCTTTTTTTTACGGACGCTCTTTAACATCTCAGGTCATCAGCGTCCCATTCAAATCAGGGCATGAAACGCCGACAAATTTTGCTCAGAGGCCTCTTCTTTCAAGCTTGAGGTTCTTTATCGTGCCGTAAATGTACGACACGGGACCCACGGCTTTAGTTCCCTTCCGAAGGAAGCCACACTTAAGATTTTTACGCCCGAAAAGATCCATCGATCCTGGCCAGGATTGAACCCGCGATGTTGGATTTAGAAGGCAAGTATGATTACCACCACACCACCAGGACCGACATTTCCTTTCCGATTACACCATTCATTTACAAGAAGAATATAATTTAAGTGAGACATATTAGGACACGATGTTCAAAATTGAAGAGAGAGCGGTTATTAGAATTTTTCATCGAAAGATAGACTTTCACCATGTGACGTTCAACAACCTCTATTTTCACTATGAAAGAGTGTAAAAATAATTTCGTATGGGCAGAGAGAACCTTGGAAATGACTCGGGGGAGGGATGTGTTGACACAAGAAAACATTTCTAGGCGATAGGCGCCTGAAGACAAAAGAAATAGCTGGAAATTCGGGTTGTTCTCATATAACGACACTTCGCATCCTTCAGCACCATTTGTATGTGCTCCGAATGCTTTCAGCAGTTCAAATGCGTGGTTTCTTGCCAGTAATTTTAAACCTATGCCGTGGTGACGAGAAGGCAGTATTGGAACCCAGTGTCATTGACAAAGAAATTATGATGCCCTACTATGACTCTATTTCAGAAAGAGAATTAATAGAAGGGCGTAAGAAAGGCCAAGATCTCATAGCTAGTAGACTTCAGAGAAAGGAATACAGTGGATCTGGAAAGTACTATGCCGAGCTAATACATTAACTCCAGTGTTATCAAAGAAAGCAGGCATGGAATGTTGTTGGGTCGAAGGGTTTTCTTGCCGCACAACAACGCACCAATTCTCATGGTTATTGTGAACCATATGGCTTTCAGGAAATGGTTCATCTTCCTTAGTGGCCAGGCTGTGCCCCTATCGACTGTTACCTTTTTCAAAAATGAAATCTGAACTTTGAGATTAGAAATTCACGGAAGAAAAATTGAAGGACGATATTAGAGCAATTGAAATATTAATCCAGATATGTGAAAAATGCATTGAGATAAAGGAAAATTACCATGTTCCTAATCTATTACATAGCATAGTCACGTAGCAACGCTATCATAATGTATGTGAGTTACATCTGTTTACAGAACATCATACTACACATTACTGGTGTTTTTCGGTCCAACTTTGAAATATATTAAATAGATATCTACTGTAAAAACTGTGGCACTCTAGGTATGTTTCCTTCATTTAGGGACGCTCTTTAACGTCTCTGGTCATCGGTGTCCCATTCAATTTAGGGCGTGAATTGGCTGATAAATTTAGATTTCTCATTATTATTCACCAGAAATAATTATCTTACAAAGAAATAAGACATGTTCCGCTGTCGATAAGGTAAACTACATTTTTATTAACAGGTTATATTAAGTGAGACTAATTAGGACTTTACAATAAATAAAGCTTGATAAAAATTACAGAAAATCTGGTCATCCAATTACCTGATGACGGGAAACTGCATCAACAGAAAACCTATCACTCAAGACAAACAGGCTATGGGGTGCGTTTACTGAACTGCTATATTGGCCTTGATTCTCAAGCCGTTTGAATAGTGAACAAAACAACACTTGACTAATTCTAAACCAAACAACGCTAAAACATTAAGTAGCAAATACTAGGGTTAATAATTCTGTTCTACGATGATTATGTTTTGCAAGGCCGTAGCAAGTCCATTTGTTTTGTCAGGGTATTATTTGAAGAGAAATTCCTACAATCAAGACGAACTAAAAGATAATATTCGTCAATAGACCAATTTAATATATCAAAGAGAGTTGAGATGGGTAATGTGCCATTTCATATAGAAATGCAATGAAAGCAGGGAATTTTAGAATCTCCTTGTGTGACGTATAGTATTTAAGTGCATTAAGATGTTTATACTCTCTTTTGAACGTTTTTATCACAGGTTTTTATGTTGCCCCGCTCGTCCTCAACTTTAGTGCTGCCGGTTGGCCGCGAGGTTTATCGGCCCTGGATAACCCGGAAAATGCATTCAGTACATTCATGATCAAATATATTCCAACTATTCCGCCAGTCATTTGAAATGAATAATGTCACTGTTACGGAGCGAGTTCCTATCAGTATAATCTGTTGGTCTAGTTTTAGCTGCCACGGCTGTTCAGTAAAAATTCGATCATAAACTTTTTACAGACATAATTTCTCGTGCTAAAATTTAATTTCGCAATATTTTGTTATCCTAATAGATAATGTACCCGTGGTACTAGTATTACTGTTGTCACTTCGGGTTCCAGCCTGTGAGAGGTGTGCAAGCTCAGCCTATAGCAAAATGCTGTTGACATGCAATGAATAATATGCTGCTCTTAAGTTTCAACGATCTTCAGCAAAACTATAGGAAGCCTGTGGAGAGTTTGTTTTTCCCTACAATAAAGCTCAAAAATGTTTGAAGAGCGGAGGGAATCAATTTCAAAAGAAGGTGAGCTGTGTTAGTATTCCGGTTTGTGCTGTAACTAAAGAAAACATTAGCCCCGCCGCTGTTTTGTTATAGAGAAACAACATTAAGAACACTTTCAGAAATTCGGAAAATATCACAGAGTCCTCCCACACGTTGGTAAGTGAAAAGTTATACACGAGGCGTGTTTGTGCACGGCGGGTTCCATGATTGCTGATTCCCGAACCAAGACTGCAGATTCCCGAACCACAAGGCGTTAGCGTGCAGGTCTGACTGCGGTTGAAGATATGTTCCAGGAAAATGCGAAGTTTCTTTCAAAGGTAATCGCTACTGCTGACGAAACTTGACTACATCATTTCGGTTCACAGAGCAAACAGAAAAGCTATGTGTCGAAACCTGCATCATCACGAACATCAAAAAAGCAAAGGTGGTTTCTTCGGCAGGAAAAACTGTAGTCACCTCATTGTTCTATAGTCAAGGAATGGTTTACCAGCATACAGTACATGTACACAAACTGTAACTGGGTAAAACTGCAGAGAACACTGTAAATTTCAAGGCCATATCATTGGCAAAACGTCACATTTTCATGCAACAAACTGGATACTTACTAATGATAATACACAGCCGTACATCGCAAATGTTACTGCTGAATGTTTCACAAGAATACATTTGAAATGTGTTCCTTATCCTCACAAAAGTCGATTTAGCCCCTTGTGACTTTTATTTTCCCCCAAATTGAAGAAAATGGGATATATTTTTCATCATCAGAAGCAGTGATTAAGACCTGGAGTTGATTCTGAAGCACTTGTCAAAATGTGTTTCCAGGCAGAAACGTTTAAAATGGTGTACTACATCCAATAACGTGAAAGACCATCAAAATTATGAGGATGTGTAAAGGTATACTGTCAAAATAATCATGATCATTTTTTATTGAAAAAACTTCGTAGATCTGAGAATTCGCTATGGGGGACGTCTTAGATAGAGAAAGAAAGAGAAAAAGATAATGGTCAATATAACGTCGTAGTTATAAATCAGTTTGTTTACACATTTGGTCTTGCAGATGTTTAACCACTCACTATATCAAACGGCAGGCACATTGCTACTTAAATAAGGGTAACTATCAATTACTTAATCCATTCAAACTGACTCACTGTAAAAACCGAATAAATTTGATCACGCAGTATATAATTATATACACAGAGGGTGCCAAAAAGGTATACACACTTCAAGCAAGGAAAAAAACTGTGTTAACATAACATAACTAAATTCACACAAACAGAAAATGATGAGCACCAATTATTTTAGACTTTTACAGTTGCAACAGTTGCTCAAAATGTCCACCGTCGGCGTCGATACACTTCTGAGTACGTTGAACTGCTGATTGAGCAACGTTTGCGAAATTGTCCTCAGCAATTGTAGCACATGCCGTTTCAATTTCTTACCGAAGTTCTGCCAGTGTAGCTGGTTTTCTAACATTTCTAAGAGTTCCCCATATGTAGAATTCCAACGGAGTTAGATCCGGAGAACGCGATGGAAACGCAATCTGACCTCTTCGTCCTATCCAGCACCTTGAAAAATGGTCATCATCTTAGATCTCGGAGGTATGGTGGTGCACCATCCTGTTAGAAGCAAAATTCCTCATTTCCATAGAGTGTAAGACGGATGTACGTATCATATTCAGATACACTGGACCAGTTACTGTTTATTCAAAAAAGAATGCTCCAATTAAATCCTTAGATGACAATCCATACCAAATATTAATTCCAGGTAAATAAACAACCTTTTCCAAAATAATATGTGGATTGTTTGCACACCAGTAGACACAGTTATGCCGATTAACAGTTCCGTTTAGCTTTGGTTACTCGCGTTGGCGGTCCTGTTCTGTACATCCGTCTCCATTGCCTTTGAACTTCAACATTTCCGGTTTCCCAATACGATTTCAAAATTGCTTTCAGCTGTTCAAGTTATAACCTTGGCTCCATTTTGTTGTAGCTAGCATAACGTAATGTGAGACACATCTGTTTACAGAATATCATACGATAATCTTGGTTTCATTTGTTCATTGTTGATTTACCTGTCACTTAGCAACGCTATCATAATATATGTGTGTCACATCTGTTTACAGAACATCATACTACAAATTACTGTTGCTTTTCGGTCTAACATTGAAATATATTAAATAGATATTTACTGTGATAGTGTGTATACATTTTTGGCACCCTCAGTATTAAAATTAAATTGTAAAACATTAAATTTATGAAATGTTTTATGCAGTTCAAACGGAATATATATATAACAGTGGCACTATCCATGAAGGAAAAGAAAAGTTTCGGACTAATATGTTATATAAAGACATAGAATTAAAATAAATATACATTCAAAATAGTATTCACTAAAAATTGTTAGATGCCGATTGTGCGTTTAGTCACCTCTTCCATCGACAATGCAATTTAAACTTTGCTCGTACAGTTCAGTTAACAATAGACCTCTAGTCACTAGAAATTGAAATTGTCGCATTTGTTCATCTAAGTCAATACAGTATGTAAAGTTTGCTTTCTAAGTTCCTTTGTTCCTTTTGTCTTTCGAAAATACTCCAGAGGAAGAGCGAAAGAGTCAGGAGTCTTTTGTGGACCGCAAATCTCATTCGCAGGATGTATTTTCTGCGAATGTGAATATTAATGTATGTAGCATTGTTTATTCATCTTTAGAAGTCAGCCACAAAATCCGAGTCAAGGAATGCCGGCCTTATTTGTTTTGTTCGTAACAAAGTTTACGGCATTACGCACCACTGCACGACTGTCTTGGGAGTTGAGTTGACTCCGAAGCTCTGACGTAAGAGATACCAAGCGCTCAGTGAAAATCTGAATGCCAGCAGACTCAGGGCTCTACTGTGCATTCTGTATGTGATGATGCAATACTTTATAGCTGTCATTACAAGTTAAGCATTTTAAGTTCACAACTATTCATTAATGAAAGCTAATAAATATTAAATTATATTATAAATATAAGGCTTTCATTTCAAAACTTTCCAACCTGAATAACATTTTAATATTATTTTAACATTATATAATTTATAATGAACACACACACACACGCACCGCACACGCACACGCACACGCACACGCACACGCACACGCACATATAGAGGGGGAAATTTAAAACTTCTAGATTTCTTCCCCAGCTTTCCCCATTTTTAAATTTAAAATGGCACCACTATCCTGTGATACTTTAATTTGAAAGAGGATTCTATTTTTTTTAAAAAAAAAACGTTATCGTTATCTACAACCTGGACCACTGATTTTGTTGTCTGAATTTGAACAGAATAATAAAACAAACATTTGAAATGGCATCCCTAAACTCTGATATTTTCAATTGAGAGGATACAATTTTGTAATGTTTTTGTTTATTTTTTATCGTTGTGCCCTAGACTACTGTTACTGTATCTTGAATTTGGATAGAAAATACTATAAAAATTACAGACTGAGAAGTTCGTGTATTAGTTGTGTTATGATAATTACTGTTTGAAAATTGCGCATATTGTCAAAAATATATCGATTAGCACGGAATTCCAAAATTGGCGGTGTTACCGTAATGTTAATAACTGTGATATTACATATTTGCACCCTACAACTTACTTAAGTTTTATTCTGCCCAAATTCATACGACAATAACAGCATTCTAGATTGCCAGGAACGATAGAAATCAAAAACCATAGCAATAGTTCTATCCTTTTTAAAATTTAAGCTTCAAAAGATAAGCGTACCAAAGTATCAAAGTAAAGATGCCTGGAGGTGAAGGGGTTAAACCTTAAATTTAATCAACATTGGTTTAAAACTTCAAGCTCAATATCAGGACTGGGAGCTTCTCTTTTGTTTAAATTAAATTTATAATTAACAATAGTTATTAAAACTGGGGAGATTTAAAATGAAAGACCTGTATATATAAGCTTAGATAAGCATAATATAAAATTATAATTAAGTTTTTGTCTTTAAGTATGCTAACGGTATAAACAGAGTGCGCTTTAGGCATTTAATTTCATTAGTTTTAAACTGTTTATAGTGTTTAACATATGTCTTACGCAACTTAATAAACACTTTTAGCTCATATACACGTACAAGAAATGGAATAAAATACCTACATTTAAAAATAATAAATAACCCCATTGTATATTCCTAAAGCGTAAAGCATTGTTGCAAGATTTTCCACATTTGAGAGATGGTAGATGCGCGATTATTTCTGAGGCAGCTTGATAGTACAACGTGGATCATCTTAGCTTATCTAGTGATGGCCTGAATCCATTGTTTGTGGTTAACTTGTTTAATTGGGCAAGGACTTGATTATGAGGCCAGAATGGGAGATTTTGGCAAGGGGTTCAACATCGATTTGGCATGTTTTGAATAACTTCATTAATAAATCTTTCTTTGAATAGTTTAGGGCTTGAATCATTATAACGTGATAATATTTATAGAGGGATTCCATCCGTTTTGTTTTAATTATGCCGAATTTTGTTTAATCTCACTAAGAAATTGTAATTAAAGTATATTTTTAAGATTAAGTTTTAGCACTCTAATGTGTAAGAATTAGTGCTACAAAATTTATATGTTTAAATAATGAACACACGAGTAAATTTGGCCCTAACTGTATCTGCGCATATCTTGTGTCGTCTGAAGAAATTCCAATAATAAAAACATCTAACAACATTTTACTCTTGTAATTTTAGAAAATGAAATGAAGTTGCCAGTTCGGAGCAAATGCCTTATGTGTGTTTTCATGTCTGAGAGAGTATGGAAATATAATCAAATAATTTTAAAAGTGAAATTTCCAAATATTTATGTAAATAAAATTTTTGGTAATTTAAAATTAATTTATTTAATTAGAAACAGAAATAAAAGTATCACATCTTAATTTTTAAATTTTATTTTGTAAATACAATCATTAGAATGACGAACTTGGGTACAGTAGACACGTCGTTAATGTAAACTAAAAATAAAGTTTGAACGTGAAATTGTCCATGATACTGAACTAGTAAATTTAGAGAACATTAATATCTTATTACACATCGTTATCATTTGAAGTCTTTTTGATAAAAATGGAAACAATGTTAAACGTTTTCTTGCATTTCATAAATTCCAAATAAATTTATCAAATTTTAGTAAGAGACAACAGACATAATGACAACAATCTAAAAATACTGACAATAATAACCATATAAATCATAATAATGACAACTATAAATACTAGAAATTATAAACAATAACATGAAATGACAACATATCATCAATCAACAAATCAGTAACAATAAAGCATATAAAATTAACGACTTGAACATTAACAACAATACCCATTGGACTATAATTTAAACAACAAGAACAGACCGGTGACCAAAGGGGAAGAACAGAGACGGTGAAAGGAGCGATTGCTGTGTGAAGATGCAGGTAGGAGCAGAAGGGATCAAATGATGGATTGGAGAGCCACAGAGGGGAGGAGAAGAGGGCGAAGTATGGAAACTACGAAGGTTTATAAAATGGTGAAAGTGTAAGCTTGTGGTGTATGGTGAGTGAGTAAGTAGTATAGTTATTGATTAGTTTTAATTGAAAGTATAAAATTTTTCGGTCATAATTTTAACACTTAGGAGCGAAGTGAAGATAAATGAGGGTGTTTTTTTTTTTTTTTTTGGATAGAAGGTGGAAATGGAATTCAAGTGAACAAGGTTAAAGTGACATAAATAAAGTGTGATAGAATAATTATAAAACATAAACATTTATAAACCAATAAAATTGATAAACGGAATATACAGATTAAGTAAAATTTTAGCTTAAGGGTGCTGGCTACCAGCACTGTAGCCGTCGGTTTTCGACGGATGGTAGTTGTACCTTTAGTTTTTAGTTTTGAATTCAAGTTGTAGTAGTTAAATTATAGCTGGCTACCACTTACAGTTTTGTTTGCTAACTGGCTTGCAATTAGAGAAATGTTACTTTTAATTTCAGGTTATTTTGTTCATTTGCCTTTTTATTATTTTTAATTACTTTTTTTTAATTAGTTATAGATATTATCTTTACAAATAATGTTAAAAATGTAAGAGATAAGAAAAATATAATAAACTATAGAAACTGTAATATATACCCTGGTATAGGCCTCTAGGTGCCAGAATTTATTATTATTATTATTATTATTATATTATTATTATATTTAATAAAAAGATATTGAATATAAATAAAAATAGCAGAACTATATATTATTTAATGAAAATGCTCAAGAATCCTATTGACAAATGTCTCTTCTACATTAATAATGAAAACTGCTCCAAAAGGCTGAACAAGAATCTTATTTCCACACTTTAAATTACACGACAAAAACTAGTGATAAAAATAGGCTTATAAAGAAAAAAAGTAGAGTGTAGCATTTTGTTTTCCTTCGCTTATTGTATACACCTTAGCAACTCAACAATACATTGCTTTAAGGTATCAAAGAAGAATGTTGTATTGTTGGTGCCTCACTTGTATGAAACAGAAGTCATATCCATATGAAGGCAAAACTAAAGAGTGAATCTAAGTCAGTTTGGATGGATTTGTCAACATATCTACTTATGCACTTGGATTTAACACCTGCTTGTAGGATGTTGATGATATTTTGCATGTTGGAAAACAAGAATATACTGAGCTTTCGGGAAAAGTTCTCAAGTAAGTTATATAATCAAAGTTCTGGATCTTGAGAAGTATCCGATTATTTTGTCCACGTCTATGATTTGTACAGGGCCCAAAACAGACCTAATTCCTTACATTTAATTATATAAACTGAGTTAATAAGGCAAATGCAATATTCTTTGGTGCTACTAATTAAAGGTAGCAATTCACAGCATCTTCAATATCCAAACAACTAATAACTGTGATAACTGACCAGCTAACAAGTGACTAATCAGACGATAATGCCTCTGGGAAGAGAGTCGAAAATATCACAAATTAATTCACTTATTATTGTCCCATGTGGTTAGAAATACTCTTAAGTAATGCGAAAACATCGGACATTATAGGGAATGAGTAAATTAATTCAGTGCAATTTTGCACGGTCATAAATAAAATAATAATGCAAACACAGGAATTATTTTCTGAACGGAAAAGGAAAAACTAAACTAATAATCAGAAACTGTTTAGATCGTTTTAATTAATGCAATACCATACCAAAGCACTTTAATACTGAAATTATAACACAAAACACATTTTTGAATTTAAAAATACTACTATAAATTCCGTCCTGGAAATGTCTGCACTACTGGTCGAAGCAATTAACAATGTAAAATCACATAAATTCATCAAGTCATGATTTACTTCCACAATAAGTTATGTTGAAGTAATGTGGTTTTGTGTTAACACTGTGTTATTGTGTTGATAGTATTTCCCACACAAAATGTAAAGTCTCATTGCAGGCTGAGGTCATAATATGGAAGGTGAATGTAATTCGGAGATATTCGGTTTCGGAAACGGACATGCTATTATATAACACCGACGTGCAATATAACTATACGATAATAATAACACATACATAAAACTATTAACAGCCAAAATGTTCTCTCTCTTTCGTGCGTCTTTATTGATTTAAAAAAAAACACACACATAGTTTAATTTATGGACTTTACACAAAAACTTACCAGTTTTGAACAATTTTTGTCTTGCGCAAGCTAGTCCCAACATGCTAATCTGCCTCTATTGAAGTAAGAAACTTGGATCCACGTTTCACCTGCCGATGTTCTGTGATGGGCAATGTGCCAGCATACTTGCCAACTTCCCAGGTTTCCACTAAAGAGAACAAACTCTAGGTATGTTTCGTTGGAAAGTTTGATTTATTTACAGACGCTCTTTAACATCTCAGGTCATCAGCGTTTCGTTGGAAATGTTTGTACTTTCCAAGCCCCAGTCTAAACCAAGTCATATCTTATCTCTCCTGAAATTTCAAGTTATGTATGTATAATTCCTTCCTCCAGTTTAATTTTAGGGCATTACTAGGTTCCAATGATATTTCTTTCTCTGAATCCTGCTTCTAAGTCCTGACTGTTGATGTTAGTTAGTTTTCTTCCGACTTGCCTCCATATATTATTGCTGTTCCTTCCCTCATCTCCCATTCCCATTCTTTTTAACACGCCTCTTCAACTCTTCTGCCCAATAGCTATAGTGCCAGTTTCTTACTTGATGGAAGTAGCAATTTGCCCTTACTGAAGATTGTTTTCTTTTTAATATTGTTTAGCAATAATTTAGAGCCACAGTTTTACAATGAATTGTACCTAAAATGCGTCCAAATTCCCTTTAAACAGCACTATTCGCTGTACCCCTCCCCAAGCCAGGGGAAAGAAACAATTCTGAATTTTATCTAAATGATCCACTTTACCCCAAACCCCATATCTCACATCCATAACACATTCGTGATCTTATGAATCCTCGTATATTTTTTTTTCAATAATGATCACTGCAGTGGACGATATCCGTGACTATGTATGCAAAACTTATGCCATAAGGCCCGGGCTTTATACAGTGCAATATGATAATTCCATTTGCCATTCATTCTGAATTTTTGACCAAAATACTCAAAAAATCTGATAGTTCTATTTCATGATATTTCCATCTTTCATCCGTTTATGGTAAATAAAAGGACCCAGTTTTAAAATGTATTGTTTTCGTGTTGGCAGAATTCGTGAAGTTATTCCCCATTTACTTCAGTAACCCGCTAGTTTATTCAAGCCTTTCTCCAAACCATTAATAGTTCGTCCGCATGTAAAAGAACTGGAGATCTTAATTCATTCCGAGTCAGGCATACTCTTCCCCGCAAAAAACACATCTACAAAATAATCTATAAATATAATTAACAACAATGGTGAAAGTACTTTATATACATGATGATGGTACGCTCTGATGCAGAATTTAACATTTTTATACATTTCCCTTAGAGCCTGAATAATTTTATACGAGAGACCCTTTCTTGTGCAATTTTTTCCACAGTGCAACTGTATGCACAGTATCAAAAGCAATTTTGAAATCAATAAATGCACCGTGAAGCTACCGCCTTTTCTGTTTTACGCTGTCGTTTATTAAAGTATCCGATACGAGGATATTATCAATAGTGGAGCACCTTTTTCTAAACCCGGACTGGTTTTTAAAGGTCGTAGAAAACTGTTTAGTCCAGGAACTTATGCGGTGATATAAAATTCTGCAGTATACTTTACCCAGAACAGAAAGCTGTGAAATATCTCTGAAATTACTTGGATCGTTGTAACTTCCCATCCCTTTGTTCAGTGACTGAATCATAACCCCCTCTCATTAAACAGTTTATTGCATGCTAATGTCATAATGTCTGCGATTTCACTGACCTCAAGTGTGTGCTTCAAGAATTCCCCTGGTTTCCCATCTACTCCCGGAGCTTTACCGTTCTTCAAACATTTTATAGCAATATGATAATTTCACTTCTGATGATGTCCCAATCCAGCATATTTATATAGATATTTTAAACATTTCAAAATATTGAAATTCCAAGTGTTATTGACTGCCCTGCACTCCCTCCCCAAAACCCCCATGAAACGCTCTACAAAGAATTCTGCAAATAGACTATGTTTTGCATGCTTTCTTGATTTTATTACTTTAACAAATCTCCACAGTTCGTCAGTGTCCTCGTCTCAGCTATAATTGCCAATCTCCCAACGGTGTTCACTTGCCATTACCTTTGCATACTGTGAAACCGTATCTCCGATTCACTCTAATAAAATATAATTATTGTGGATATTTTTTCACTCCTATAATCATACCTTGGTACTTTAATTAATAATATAAATATTATACATTTTTGTATCATATAGAAACTTCTGGTATTTCCGTTTGTAGTAGCTGGACTCACAATAACATCGTAAATTTCCAAGATTTTATGGATGTACCTAGTTTTCAGCTTAAAAGGGAGACTTCATTTTGCAGGAAAATAACATTTGATTTTTTTAATTCCTTTGGATTACTTCAGTGTTAGTTTATATTTTTTTGTATTGTTTTTAATTCCCATTGCCGAAGATCCCTTAAACAGTCCAGAAAGAAGCGCTGGCTCCTACCGGCTGATGGTTCGTTAGCTCTTTAACATTTCCAATGAATGTACGTTATAATATAGCAAATGAAGTGTGAGGTAGATAAAATTGAATCAGCCAATGAAAAAAGTGTATCCGAAATTTTAAAGAAAGGCGCGAGGATGTCAGTCTTATCCTGGAGTCTCCTAGCCAACGAATTTCAATTCGACTTTGATATATAAGGAGGCGGTCACCCCGCTGGGGCGATCAGTCAGATCAGCTCAAGTAGCTCAAGCAGTCACTTAGTTTTGCTCGAGCAGTTTAAGAGACTCAATCAGCCAGGCAGTTCAAGAAGTTCACGCCGTGCAATTAGCTAGCACTAAACTCGTCGGAGCAGTCAGTAAAGGACAAGCAGTTTAACTCAATTTGCGGTCAGATCAGGCACTTAGCATTCAGTGGACTTACTCCAAATAAAGAACATAGTATTTAACATTAATATAGTTTTAATTGTTTAATTATTCAGAATTTAATAATCAGGTAATAGCGTTAAAAGTATTATTGTACGAGGGTAGGTCCATAATTTTCCTGCCTAACCATTTTCTAGCTATGATAAAACAAAAACTACATTTCACTTTCAATATAGTTACCCTTTATTGCTATATACTTCTCACGCACATTTCACCCCCCCCCCCCCAAATAGTCAGAAGTCTTGTCTTCGAAATGGCATAAATAGCACCCATTCCTTCTTCGTCACAATTAAATTTCCTTCCTCGAAGGTGCTTCTTGAGTTTTGAGAAGAGAAAATAGTCACTGGGAGCTAGATCTGGGCTGTAGGGTGAATGATCGATCTCCTTGAAGCCACATTTCTTCACGCTTCCTTTGCAACAAGAGATGTGTGCACAGGCGCGTTGTCGTGAAGAGGGCGCACACCAGCACTCAGCTTTCCTCTCTTTTCTCTTTGATGGAAGCACGTAGTCTGTGCACTAGGCCAGCATAGTACTCCCCATTTACTGTGGCGTTCCTCTCCTTTAAGTCAATGAACAGTATTCCTTCACAGTCCCAAAAGATTGTGGCTATGATCTTCTTAGTTGACTGAGTGACCTTGAGCTTTAGAGACGGTGCTTCGCCAGGTTTACCCCACTCCATTGATTCCTTTTGGACAAGGGATCATAGTAGAGGACCATAGTTTCATCTCCTATAACAATGGTTTGCAGAACTTCTCTTTCGTTACCATGGCAGAGCTCCAAAAAAGCCTGACACAGATGGCTCGTTGCTGCTTTTGGACTGAGGAAAGAAGTCTAGGCACTCTCTTGCACTAACCTCATTCATATTTAAATGTACATGAATAATTCTAAGGACTCTCGTTTTAGAAAGGTTCAACCTTACTGCTATTACTGTAACTTTGAGCCGCCGGTCTTCCATAATTTCTCCTTCCACAAGAGCGATGTTTTCAGAGCGAGCACCTCCAAGGGCCGACCTGCACGCTCTTCATCTTCAATGCTTTCTCGACCCACTCGAAAAAGTTTAGCTCAATCTTTTACGATAGAAAATAAAGGGGAATGCTTCCCAATATACACCGACCAATCGCTGTTTAATTTCGCTTGGAGCAAGTTCTTCTTTGGTGAAGAAGCGCTGTACTCCATTTTAAACAAGTCACAATCTTCTACGTATTGTCTTTTTATGAAACTCTATCCGAATAAATTAACATAGCGGGGCAGAAGTTAAAGCTGCAGTTATTTACTTAACATATAAGGTATGATACCAGATAAGGATTTTGTGAAGGCAATAATTCTTATCGCTGAGGCCGGAAACTGATGGACCTACCCTCGTATATTATTTTAAGTGAAGAATACTAAACACTCAATCGCTTTCAATGTTGTACTGAGTTCATAACGGGCTGTGTGGGGTGCTAGATGTAAAAAATCACATTAAACTAAGCGGAATAATATATATGCAATTGTTTATATTAGATTTTCTTCGAAGCCTATATCTCTATCATTATCATTATCATCATCATCAACCAACGAGGTTTAATTCAATAATGGTCTGTCCCGAGTTTGATTTATAGTTAGGTGTTCCAACTATCCTCTAATTGGTCATTTCTGGGAGTATAGTTTTTCCAGTATGCTTTCCTTTTATCAGATAATTTGAGCGTTCTTAGCTTGCCGAATATTTTATTTCATTTTTTATTCATTAAAGTATTGTCCGATACGGACCTCAAAAACGGATCTAAATAGAATTTATAGCGAATTATTTTCTTATCTGCATGATATAGAAGAAACTGTCGCATAAATATTTAGCCACACTGTACAGTGACTGTATTGTGAAACATTTTGAGGGGCGGATGTTGGCATTGATCCGCAGTTCTAGCAATAGCTAATCAGCAACGCTCGAAAACAATTGACTGACACTCCTGCTTCCTTTAACGCATTTGATCATTACAGGCTGCGTGAAATATGGATGGGTCCGTTAATGCAAAAGCATTTGCCTTCCAAAATTAATATACAGGAATGACAAAACAGAAAGTGTTTGCAATGCAGATATGAACACCAAACAATGTTTGCATACACAATGTTGTCATTTGTTAAATAGAAGCAATAATTAAATCAGCTACTTACAGTTGTTTACACTAGTTTAAGAAATCATGTTTCATTATTTTGGTAGCATTTTTTAGTGTTGTCAACTGATTAGCTAAAAATGGTATTCAGTTTCAGCACATAATTATCAAATTTGAAAGACTGAAGGGCTATCACTTGGACAGTTACACGTCATAATAAAATCTGTTTTACCACACAAGATAGAATAAAGATTTCCCTAAATAAAAGTTTTTCTTTTAATTCTAACAACATAACAATTATTTTGGCATATAAAAATATGCTACTTTTAAAAATTTGTAGTTATGAAACCTGAGTGTCAGAAACATGACACATTAAATCTATATTGTTTCTATTTTAGACGGTACAATGCATACTCTTTATTTTTCCACGCTCACGGGATTAGAGTGGAATGTGCAAAACACAGCACAGTTGACACACTCCGCTCGTCACGCGATATGTGAAATACAGAACAGAACACATACATATGTTTTTCAAAAATGACAGTGAAAAAGTTCTATTTTGCTCTAAATTTTTAGCAATTTCTCTTCGTATGTTGTTTCGAAGATCATCCAATGTTCGCCGAATGGATTCATTGCCCTTTTCTGGTAAACTGCCTAATTTTCCTAATTCTGCTCCCAAACATCATACAATCCTCTAAACAATAAGAGACAACAATCCTGTGCGTTTGTTGACCGGCAGCGTGCGTAGCTACTGCCAACACAATTCCTGTACTCGCGCGTCGAAAGATAAAACGTACGCATTGATAAAACTTAATATGAAAGTGGCGTAGCTTCAATTACATGTCAAAGTTTATAAATTGGGCGTAAATATTATAAACGAAAATATCATTTGGGAATTAAACGGAATTCAAGTCAATCGATGCTACTGAAGATGTAAATTGCAAAGGAATATCTGCAACTGTATTCTGAAATTTTGCATCATTTCATTTAAAGAATGCTTACTTGTGGAGAAACCAGAATAAAGTTTTAATTTTTGCAAAAATACGCAAGCAGTAGTAATGACTTCAGACATCTGATGATGTTATACATTTCGCAGGGACAGGAAAAACCAAAGGCAATGAAATTTTGTGTGGGGGAACAGTATATAGCGCTGGTCGCTGTCATGAGAAAACGAGGAATGAAACAGATGTGTATTAGCTCATAAAAAGGTACCATTCTATTTACCCTGCGCCTTTCTCTTCCGATCTGCTCCTCTCTTTCTTGCTCTCTCTCTCTCTCTCTCTCTCTCTCTCTCTCTCTCTCTCTCTCTCTCGTTCATTTTTCTCGCTTCTGGGATTCTGAAATTTGTAGGTTAACGAAGCAGACATAACAGTTAACGGCACAAAATTTGCGTGCTTCACTGTTATCTACAAATCGATGCAGGCCAAGTTTTATTGTCGCAGAAGCGATATCCGTCGATTTTGTAATGTTTCCAGATGAAAATTCGCAACGCAAAATCAAAGAATATTATACTATTTTCTTAGAAAATGTACAATGTGCTATTTCTTCCTTGTTCTTCTATTTGTTTGATTTCATTCTTAGTAGTTGTTTATATAAAATGAAAATTACATTCATTATAATCACCATATTTTATTCCTTCGTGATGTAAAACGAATTATAGTACATATTATTAGTAGAAGGAAAATCATAAGATTTCTTTTGGATAAATACTTTCTTCCTCTTAATGTTTGACATTACTAACTACTCATGACTTCACGGGAAATCAGTCATATCGCTGAGGTTTCGGCTAAGTTTAAGCTGTTAGTCCATGCATCTTAACCTGATGGAAAGTTCACATCCGTTAACAGCAATGCAGTTCATCTCCAGTATAGACGCGAATAGACCTTACTACGGTTATATGCCACTGGTATTGTCAGTTTCAGCTACCTTTACCGCTGAGGGTGATGTCACTAGTGTAGATGTTTACAAGAAAAAGTAG